>JACEEZ010004016.1:0-137986 GCA_016584305.1 Chionoecetes opilio | reverse complement strand
CTGTCGCACCTTGAGATTTTGAACCGGGGAATTTGCAGATTATGATTGCGGATTTTTTTTAAACGGCTGACTGGATGCAAAAAGTGACGACATATTGTTGATATACTCGTTAATGGCTATAATTTGATTGCATTAAATCAGGAATGATGAAATGGTCTGGACGATTACGTCTTTAAGGTATGAATGAAAGGAAAATATTAGAATACAAAATAATATTTTTTTCAAAATATTTCACCTTAGAACCAATGCATCAATGTGGAAATTTATGTCACATACATAATATTTATTTCAGGTCTTACCTATATACAAAACCCATCGTCTATCTCATCCCGACACAATACCCCAACTAGTCAACTAACTAGGATACTTATCGGTGGATAGTAGGGTTGAATTGGCTGTAGGCTTAATCAACACTGCAATGTCTTGTTATCCGAAATAGGCTGAGGGGGGTCCTGTGTGCAATCATATGTCCCCTAATTTTAACTCTTGATCCTTGTAGGGGACCCCTAGGAGATTAAAAAAACCTTGGGTAGACATTCCAGATGTGGGGCAGAAAGGTGTAATTCAAGATGGCGTCCAAGATGGCCGCCGCGTCATTATAACCAGTATAACTCTAGCGGTAAATCGAACCTTTCGTGAAGTCACAGGTGTACAGTTGAACAATACATAACTTACTGTCAATCATTTATTCAGTCGTCGGCAAACACAAGAAAATGAAAGCAAAGTAGACAAGATGATCGCATATATCCTGAACTATGAAAATCCATTCGAGGTGAAGCAAACAACTGAACTGAAACTGCATAACTTTCTCACCAGAGCTATCATGCCAGACGAGATTCAGGATAGTCTATTGTCTGTTCCAGAAACCGGTCTGAATTTATACAAGTTCATAAAGGAGCGCCTGGTGGAGAAGACAAAACGACCGAGTGACACAATCAACAGGAACAACGTTAAGACATTCGCAAGTGCCCTCGGAAAGAAAGCATCAGCCCCTAAAACGAAACAGAAGCAGGACAAGGAGGAGTTAGGTGTTGCGCAGAAGCAACTGGACATTGCCAGGGTCCGTGGGTATGATGCCCAAGAGATTTTCACGTATGATCTGGTCAAAACTAGTTACTTATTTAGTGATGAGGATGGACTCATGATAAAACCGACAAAACATGAGCTTGTGAAAGAACTTGAATCAAATATTACATCAGGTGACTACATAGATCCTACGCAGTGGACGGATATGCCAACTGGATACATTGTCGATGTTATGGCTTATGTGCGAAAGCTGAAAACTTCCTCCATGAATACCTTCGGAGAACTGTGCAATCAAATGCTGAGCATGATCCTTGGGGTTTGCAAAAATGCTTCCCGCATTGACTTTATCTTCGATTCGTACATGGAAGAATCAGTGAAAGACAGTGAACGACTCAGACGAACTCAGAAACCCCAAGTCTTGTACAGAAAACATCACACTAGAAAGCAAGTTACCAAGAGATATGGATAGTTTTGGCCATCTGCAGCAAACAAAGCCAAACTAGAACAGCTCATGAAAGGATGGCTGATTGGCCACTTTACTGCAGAATCCGTAGATGTTCACATTGTATTGAGTCGGATAGTGGGAGACGAAACCTCAACACAAACCCAGTCGATCAGGAATGAATAGTAAGCCAACCACCAGAACTGGACTCGGACCATGAAGAGGCTGATATCCGTATCATCCCACATGCTCTTCATGCCGTCAGAAGTAATTGCACACGGATTGTAATTCTGTCTAGCGTATGGTGTTCGTAGTTGCAATGTATTTCTATCATATTTTCGCAGCAAAATGGACTCGTGAACTTTGGCTCAGACAAGGGAGTGGAGACAGGACACGATTTATCGCTCGCCATGTAATAGCTGACAAGGTTGGAAGACCAATGTGTGAAGTCCTTCCCGCGATGCATGCACTAACTGGCTGTGACATACGAGCAAATTTGGCACGAAATCTGCTGGTATCAAAGCAGAACCTGTTCTGTACCTAAAGGACTTTGGAAGGGCACAGACGAATGTGCAGGACTGTGTGCACAATGCCGAGAAATACCTGGTCCAAGTGTTAAACCGAGGAAATCATGGCATTGAAACGATGGATTGTTTACGTCCTAAGCCCCACCCTTTTCAACCTCCTGATGGAGCAGCTGGTCGGCCTGCCGTTCCGGGAGGGCACGGCACTTCTCAGCTACGCCGACGACTTGGTCCTGGTCGTCACTGGCCGGGGTGACCGGGGGCTCTGACCCAGCAAGCCCTTGGACCTGGCCGGTTGCAGAGAGCTGGGTCTCAAGATATCGGCTGAGAAGTCCAAGGCCATGGTGTTCAAGGCCGCTGCCCCCCCGGTCTGTCCTCTACAGATACAGGGCATCAGGCTGGCTTGGACCCACGCCTTCCAGTACCTCGAAATGTGGCTTGACCGGGGCCTCCACTTCACTACTCAGGTCAAGTATCTGAGGGAGAGGGCTGAGACCAGGCTCAACGTCATGAGGGCCATGACGAGGACACACGCCGGGGCCACGTCATCAGTGCTGCGCCTCTTCTACGTGCACACTGTGCGCGCCCTTGTAGACTACAGCGCGCCCGTGCTTGTCTCGTTATCGCTCACTCAGCAGAGGAAGTTAGAGGTCCTTCAGAACCGAGCTTTGAGGACCCTGTCATGCAGGCGGAGGCACGTTTGGTGCCCCTAGCCACCAGGGTTCGACAGATCGTGGCCTGTCGGGTGGCCAAGATCCTCTGCCAGGCAAGGGAGTCTGTCGCGCGGGACAGGCTGTGCAGGGTCTTGCCACAGGAGCAGCGTGACCTATCGCCGGGCAACACCTGGCTGCAGAGGGTGGCAGACGCCGCCATCCACCTCCTCCCCGGCCACACCCACCTGCTGCTGGACGGACCTGACCGCCCCGCTGTCAACTACGTCGCTCCGCCACCGTGGCAGCCCTCTGCCGCCCAGGTGATTATCGCCACACTGCCGGCCGCGAAGGCGTTGTGCACGCGGGAGGAGCTGAGGCAGCACGCCCTGCAGGCGGTGGCGACGCCAATGTTCCCAGCAGCGTCGCCATGCAGGCGTGGCGCACGCCAATGTTCCCAGCAGCGTCGCGGTCGCTATCTACTACACCGACGGCTCCGTTGACCCTGAGAGAGGCCGGACAGGTGCTGCGGTGGTTACGGGCGGTGAGGTGCTGTCCTGGAGGACACCCGACCATTGCTCCACGCTGCAGACGGAGCTGGTGGTGATAGAGCGCGCCCTACAGTACGCCCTGGGCCGACAGGAGGAGGTTGTGGTGATTCACACCGACTCCATGTCTGCCCTGCAGGTCCTACGGCAGCCCCGCACACCGATGGACAACGTGCAGCTCACCACCGCCATCCTGGGCCACATCCAGGGCCTCGCCGCGCAGGGGCGCTGCGTAAGGTTCAACTGGGTGCCCAGCCACATAGGCGTCCGTGGCAACGAGGCGGCCGATGAGGCGGCCCGGGAGGCCACCAGACATCCAGCGGTGGCCTTGACTGTCTTACCCAGCATCCAAAGGGCCAAGGTACTGGCCAGACGCGCTGCCGTCTGTGCCGCAGAGCAACAGTATCGCCAGCTGGTGCAGACATCGAGGCAGGCAGCCTGGCACAAACAAGCCACGAACAACAACGAGCCGTAACGCCCCGCCCAGCAGCTGTCCCGAGCCGAGGAGGTCGTTCTACACCGACTTCGGCTTGGCTACGTAACCCTGGAGGAGCTGAGGGACGGGTTTGAGGAGCGGCCGTGTGAGCACTGTCCTCATATGACCCCCCATCCCCTGATCCACTACCTGCTTTCCTGCCCCGCTACAGAGCAGCTCAGACAGCGCGTCGGCCCGGAAAGCGCGGCCGCCCTCGTATGGCAGTTTCAGAAAAATTTGCACCTGCTGCTGGAGGTGGCGCGTGCCGCCCCACCCCCCCGATGAACACTAAGGAGCGGGAGTGACCTCACGCCCCGCCCACCTGTGACCTGACTGTGGCTGCGGTTACAGCGGCGGGCTGATGCCCACTCATTTATTACTGGCTTTATGTGTATGTATGTGTATGTGTATGTATGTGCATATGTATATGTATATGTATATATATTATGCAATATATGTAAATAAATAATAAAAAAATCCCGTACTTTTTTCACCCTGCAAATGATTTGGATTCCTTGACCCAAAAACCTAGGTAAAAACACCAAATTTATCACTCTAGGACAATTCCACATGGGAGTTATACTGGTTATAATGACGCGGCGGCCAAATAGGACGCCATCTTGAATTACACCTTTCTGCCCCACATCTGGAATGTCTACCCAAGTTTTTTTCAATCTCCTAGGGGTCCTGTCCACTACAAGGATCAAGAGTTAAAATTAGGGGACATATGATTGCACACAGGTCCCCCCTCAGCCCCAGGACTAAAGTGGTCGCGCGTGATCAAGGCTGCCGGTGAAGGGCGGAGTCGAAGGGCTGGAGGCGGTGTTATTGTTATGGCGTCAGCTTTTCACACCTAGTTATCTTGACGCGGCGGATATAATCAGTGTGTCGTATTTTAACACGTCCTATTGTTTTTTAACACTATGTGCAAGGAGTCTATATACAATTCTCTCATATATACAAATCCACGTATATATTTAATAAGAGATGTTATTCTCACGGAGGTCTGGAGTGTACTTATATATACAAGCACATATATTTAATAAGAGATGTTACTCCCGCGAGGGTCTGGAAGTGTACCGACTTCGTGGGCGGCGGCGAGGCCCCGCTATTAATCCCTAGTCACGTGTATAATTTCCGGTGGCTAGAATAATCACGGAGGCGGCCACCACAGATACACGTGTCACCTTTGGTGGGCGGCGGGTGGACCGCCACAATTGGTGCTAATTATTTAAGGAGCAAATGCTTAATACTAATGGGAATGTTCAATTATCTTATCCCAGTAGTTATCATTTTCTTACATTACCTTAATTAATACCCATTACCATTATAATTATATATATACATCCCTACGCACCCCTTATGATGAGCAGACAATACCTCCCTCACAAGGGGGGGTAACAAAACCACCACTCAACCAATTGTTGAGAGGGTGGTTGGTGGATAATTTCCACAACATATACAGAATACAAAATTTCAAAGGATTTATTAATGAGACACCTGGTGACATTTTTCAGCACAAAGCTTATCAAAATCAGGGGTAATGGAACTTACACTCAGCAAGAGAACGTCTTTCAAGTGGTCATCTGTGAGCTGTGCACGGGTCTTCGATTTTGTCAGTTTCATCTTGCTAAACAGCTGTTCGCAAAACATCGACGACACTTTCATCGCGTTATGTACCAGGGTCGGCAATTGACGTGTACGAACTTGAGACTGCCAGAAGGTGAGGGGGGAGGATCCGTTGAACTTTGAGCGCAGCTCGTCAGAACACTGGAGCTCAATGAGCTCGAGCTAAAGGTCAGCGGGGGCACACTCTGGGTCTGCGTCGAAGGGTGCGCTGAACAGCTTCAGCTCTGGGGTGTAGCCGCGTACATCAGCAAAACGGCTGGCAAACTCTTTCCTCAAGTCCCCAACGACGTCCACGTATTTGTCTGTTCTGGTGGGCTTAACTGACGCCAACTTCGAGAAGAGGGTGAAGTCCGGGTGAAGTCCTCCTTCTCCAGCTGAGACTCCCATAGCTTGAGCTTCATCTCGAAGGCGTGAACCTTTGACATCATGTCCGGGACGAGGATATCTCTGCCTTGGAGCTGAAGGCTCAGGTTGTTCAGGTGAGTGGTCAGGTCGGCCAGAAAAGCGAGATCGGCGACCCAGGCGGCATCCTCAAACTGCGGGAATTCAGCTCCCTTGGAGGACAAGAATTCCGACAGCTGCTTTCTGAGGTCGAAGACACGCTTTAGCATAGAGCCGCGGCTGAGCCAGCGCAGGTCGCAGAAGTAGACCAGGTCGCCATACTCCGCCTTGGCATCGGCAAGCAGATCCCGCCCGGAACCTGGGTGTGGTTGAGTCCTCTTGCCAACACAAAGTTCACTGCTTTCACCACGACGCTCATGACGTCAGACAGCGTCGCAGACTTGGCACACAGGCTTCTTGGTGCACAATGCAGTGAAATCGCACAATGTCCTGTTGATGGCCCATGTCGCGGCAGTGCTTCGTCAGGAGCGAAGCAAATCCCTTCGTGGAGTTAACCATGGCTGGGGCACCGTCGGTGGTCACTGCGGACAACTTGGCCAAGTCCAATCCCATTTCGTCCACACACTTCAACACTGCACAGAGGACATCGGCACCGGTGGTGGTACCCTTGAGCGGGACGAGCTGCAGGAACTCCTCCACTACATCCAGGTTGTCTGCACTCCACGGAAGAAGATCGCCAGCTGGACAGTGTCCTTCAAAATCCGTGGACTCGTCCAAGGGCATTTAGAAGTAGCGCACACCTTGACAACGTTCCCGCCCGGGTAAGCGAACGTAGGCCATCTCCCCGACGCCGCGGGCGATGGTGGAGGCGGAGAGGCTGATCTGACTGAACACCCCCCTTCTTCTCCGGGCAGAAAGTCCTCCACAGCGGCCATCATACACTCCTTGATGAAACTCTCCGTCGGCGAGGGCTTCAGGCTCCGGGCGACCAACCCGGTAGCTGGCACGAGTGTTGCTTGCTCCGACTGACGTTGAAAAGGCCTTCTTGAACAGCGTTAGCGTTGTCTGCTTCTCCAGAAGTGAGGACAGGCGAGACACCCCTCCTTCCTGTCCTCCTCGGTCATCTTTGCGTATTTGGCGTGAAGTGTTTTTAAGTGCCTCTTCACAGTGTATTCTTTGCACACGGACAAAATGTCATGACAGATGAGGCACAGGGGCTTTCCCTTTCGCTCGGCAAAGAAGTAGCGCGCCCACGCGCTGTTGAAAACACGCTTTTCATCCTCGCACTTTCGTTTCTTAGAAGGGGAAGCCATCTGCAAAGAGAAAAGAAGACTAAGATAAGAAGACTAAACTCGTATAAAAATATACTCAACCTAACCTCCTAACCTGAACTAACCAATTAACCTAACCATAACTTAACCTATCCTAAAACACGCTCTTGAGAAAAAAGATGTTTCAACACACGTTTGGAATGATGGAAGGCCGCACCGATGACCAAAAGGAAATTATCTGGCGGGCCGCACTGAATGGCCTCGTGGGCCGCATGTGGCCCGCGGGCCGCGGGTTGGGGACAACTGCGTCTAGTCAAACCTCACCTAGACTATGCGGTTCAGTTTTGGTCTCCATATTACAGGATGGATATAGCCTTGTTAGTATCAGTGCAGAGAAAGATGTTCAAAATGATACATGGGATGCGTAATGAGTTATGAGAAGAGATTGAAGCTATTATATTTACACTCACTCGAGAGGCGAAGAGAACGGGGTGATCTGATAGAAGTATTTAAGTGGGTAAAGGGATACAATAAGATGGAGATGATGTAGATGTAGGAAAAAGTTCTTATGGATAGTAATACGGGTAGAACAAGTAACTGATTCAAATTGGAAAAACATAAATTTAAAAAATGGGAGAAATTGGTTTAAAAATTGGGGAGTAGATTATTGGAAAGGACTCAGTCATCGGGTAGTTAGTGCCGAGTCAATAGTGAGTTTTGAAAGAAGGCTAGACAATTAAATTGTCTTGCCATCCTTGAATGAAATTTTCATGGATGGGGATGAAAGTCGGATGTTGGTAATGAATTAAGTAATAAGAACTACCAAGTGTAGGTCTCTCGGCCTCTAGTAACTTCCTTATGTTCTTATGACTGTGATGGTTCGGGGGCTGCGAGCCGAGGCAATACGCAAACCTATTTCATGAAGACGCATTCACACACACACACAAACACACATACACACACGTGTGTGTGTGTGGTGTGTGAGGTCCCAGCATTGCCCAAAGATCGGTAATAATGAGCTCCAAGCTCGCACTGAGAGGGTGAAAACTGGCGATCGCGAGCCAGCTCGCGTGGACAAGACCATGGGTGAATGACACACACACACACACACTAATAATCACTCTTGATTTGTTCAGATTTATATGAATAATTGTTGTGAAATGTTTTGGATGTGTCTTGTGTTATTAGTATATCAGGGAGGGAAGTGTATAGCGTAATAGTGACTGAATGGGTTCATGTTATACTTATGATGGATGATGGTTTAATGGTGGTGGGTAACTTCTTATTCTTATGCAGATAATTCGGTGGCGCTGGCTGAACCACTACGAGCAATGACGAACAATGAGATTCCTACGAGACGTCAGGGTGAGCCGAGGCGAAGGAAGTACAGGTGTAGCGACCTTAATCGTCCGCCTATCCCAGACCGTTCGACCATGTCAATAAAGTAACGAGTGGGTATTGCGCGGTTCATTATAGTTCATTGTAGTTCACTGTAGTACCCTGTAGACCTGAGCTGAGTAATAAAGGTTAATACGGAAAGTTTGAGAAATGGGGCATCTAACCAGCCGCTGTGACATTGGATGCCTATTTTCTCATAATTCACCTCATTAATCCTTACACTTACATCTGGTTCTCAGAGTACTACAGTGAACTATAATTTACCAGCAATACCCGCTAAAACGAGCGTATTTTTATTATTTAGTGAGATGGTGGGATGGTCTGGGATAAGGAGACAGATAAAGAAACTACAACCAAGGACCGGTGGTGGCAGAGCACAGAAGCACCACCACCCACGCCACACATCGCCTGCCGCCCGCCGCCCCGTGATCAGTCTACCACCTACTCCATCCCTGCCCTGCCACAACCTTCGCCTTGAAACGTACTTCGTACACACGTGGTGCCACTAGTCCAGCTACAGCATTTATTATTGATATGGGGAACATGACACATACATTTTCACAGTATATATATTTAAATGATGTTAAAGCAAAATTAAGTGAAGTTGATGTATTTTCGGTATTAAGTATGAACATTAGAAGTCTGACTAGTAATCTCCAAATATTAATTGATCAGTGTTTAACCGATAAGGATATATTTGATGTTATGGGGTCCTCAAAGACTAGGTTAGATAATAACATCGAAGCATTGTATGCTTTAAATGGTTATAATATGTACGCAATTAACAGAAATAGGAAAGGTGGAGGTGTGTGTATATATATATATATATTATATATATATCCAGTAGGTATAGTTCTTGTATCATTAAGGAGTGTTGTATGATGGAACCATTTTTTGAGTGTGTATGTGTACAAGTGAATAATGGTAAGGAAACCAACTTTTTTGCATCTGTCTATAGGCCGCCAAAGGGGAACATGCTTGAATTTATTAATGCTTTAAAGACAATATTTGATTATACAGCGAGAAAAAAGTACAACAAAATATTTTTTCTGGGGGATTGGAACTTAAATTTACTAAAAGCAACTGAATCAGGAGTCTTTGACTTCATTAACGTTATGTATTCACATGGCTGCTTCCCACTAACAACAAAACCCACGAGAGTGACTGAAAACTGTGCCTCATTAATAGATCATATTTGGACCTCTCATTTGGAAAATAACAATTACATAGTATATACTGATATAACAGATAATTTTGCAGCATATTCTCAGTTTAGAAAAGTTGTAAATAAGTGTGATGCATATGTAGAAAGAAGATGTTTTTCTGACATAAATTGCGTCGTAAATATAAATTTATTTACAGAAGAAATATCAAGCGAAAACTGGTTGCAAATTATAAATATTAACGACGCAAATGACGCATATGATAAATTTCACAGGTTTTATAAAAATACATATTTATCTTGTTTTCCATTAAGAAAAATTTAAGTTAACGTCAAAAACGAAAGAAGCCCTTATATAACTGCAGCATTGAAAACTAGTATCCAGGATAAACACAGACTTGAAAGGTTGGCATCAAAATGGCCATTGTCATATGGACCAAGATATAAAGCTTACAGGAACAAGCTGGTAACACTACTTCGAGCTGCAAAAAACAAATATTTTCAAGACAAATTTAAGAGTGAACAAGGTAATAATAAATCAATTTGGAATACAATAAATAGTCTAATGGGCAGAAAAAAGGTCAATCATTGTGAACTGAAAAATAATAATGGCCTCACTGCAAATATTTTTAATGAACATTTCTTTAAAACAGTTGGATCCCACCGCAACAAACAAGTTCACAACAAAACTCTTACTCTCAATTTTTCAATAATCATTGGGAAATTTCTTTCTACCTGTATCCTGTTACTAGGGAAGAGGTTAATCAATATTTAAAATCTATAAAAACAAACACAGCACCAGGATGTGATGAAATTCCACCAAAACTGCTCCAACTTACTGCACATTACATTGATGTCCCTCTCACCCACATAATCAATCTATGTTTCCAGCAAGGATGCTTTCCGGACAAACATAAAATTGCTAAAGTGATACCAATATTTAAATCTGGTGATGATGATGATGAAAATAATTATAGACCCATATCTATTTTACCCTCGATTAGTAAAGTTTTTGAAAAAGCTATTGTTCATAGATTCAAAGGGTTCTTGGAAGATTTGTAATTATTATCTGATAATCAATATGGATTTCGCAATAACAAGTCAACAGAGAAAGCCATAATAAAATTCACAAGTGAAATTTATAGTAATCTGGAAAGAAAACATTATGTTGCAGGCATATTCATGGACTTATCTAAAGCATTTGATTCAATGGACCATAAAATATTAATAGATAAGCTAAATAATATAGGAATAAGAGGAACACCATTAAAGTTATTTTCAAGTTATTTGACAAATAGGAAACAAGCTATATATTGTAACAAGAAAACATCATTGCTGAAAACTGTTGACAGGGGAGTACCTCAGTACCTCAGGGGAGTACTGGGCCCATTGTTGTTCTTGGTATTTATAAATGATATTTCAAATGCCAGTAATAAATTGAATTATGTTCTTTATGCAGATGACACCAATCTGCTCTTACAGGATAACAACTTAGATCAATTGAATGCCGTGTTAAATACTGAATTAGAAAAAATTAGTAAATGGGTTTCAGCTAACAAATTAAGGGTAAATATTTAAAAGAAACTAATTATATACTATTTTAAAATCGATCTGTAGTATACAACATGGGTCCAGTATATATGAATAGGTGTGAATTTAAGAGGGTTGCATGTACAACATTTTTGGGTGTTATCATAGATGAAAACTTGAATTGGAAAAATCATATTCAATCAGTCTGCTTAAAATTGTCAAAAACTTGTGGAATATTATACAAAATTCGTTACAATCTAACAACTGATGCTTTGAAAAGTATATATTATTCCCTGTGTTATCCTATTATTATATATTGTGTGTCCATCTGGGGTTGTGCGTGGCCGTCAAATGTAAAGGAAATTATTGTCACTCAGAAGAAATTGATCAGAACCATAACATATAGAAGGAAACATGACTAACTCATTGAATGTGTTAAAGTTACTAAAATTTGAATTACTACTTAAATATTTTTGTCTTTTCACTGTTTTATAATGATTTAAATGATAATAGTCACAACAGAAAAATATTTAGAATGATTCAGCACAGCCTAGGTACCAGAGGTAACAATGTTAACTTGTTATGTCCACAACCAAGAACAACACTGTATAAATTTTCTATATATTGTTTTGGCCCGAGATGTTGGAACGCATTACCAGATGATATCAAAACAGCAACTAATCTCAATTCATTTAAATTTAAACTTAAACATTATTTATATAATTTGCAAAGTCAAGGTGTTATAGAATAAAAATAGAAATACAGTAAATTTGTGCTCCTGAAATTTAGGTACTTTTTTTGAAAACATGTCACTGAGTTTATATTTTTTGTATGTAAATCTTTATTTGTAAATTATTGCCGTCATCGTATACGTATTTATATGATGTTAACAGACTTTATGTTTGCTAAGGAGCTCATGCTCAGCAGACTAATGCTTATAAAATGTGTAATTATTCATGTATATAATTGTTATTTGGCAATAAACTCTATAAACTAAAACTAAACTAAAAAACTCCCTGCCCTGCCCTGCCACAACATTCGCCTTGAAACGTACTTCGTACACACGTGGTGCCACTAGTCCAGCCCCGAGCATTATAACACGCTGTCAATGTAAACCTTTATATCTGTTTATAAAATTATCAAAGGAAACCAAGATTATGTTTCAATATTCCCACAATGAACAGTTTTATCAGGATTACACATCAATTTTTCCCTTACCGCCAGTGACGCGACTTGGCGTGACCTGCAACATGGTGATCGAGCCACTGCTTGGCATTATTTTACTTTCAGCCTTAACAGGCATTATCTGTACTGATAAGCTCAGCATTAATGACTGCTCCTCTGAGTGTTGGGGGGGAGGGGTTGTTGCTATATTAGATTGAGGCTGGTCGCTGAACGTTAAGTGAGACCAAGGATGACAGGAATGAAAGCAAGATGTCTACAACGGGCTGTTTTTTTTTAATATTGTTATGGGAATTAATAATGTTACTCATGCATGTTCATTTTTACTTGTTAAGCCCCGTCCACACTGTGCCTCATGCAGAGAGGCACGAGGCAGGTGGATGTATTGAATGCCCACCTGAGAGTCCA
Source organism: Chionoecetes opilio (assembly GCA_016584305.1). Lineage (NCBI taxonomy): Eukaryota > Metazoa > Arthropoda > Malacostraca > Decapoda > Majidae > Chionoecetes > Chionoecetes opilio. The sequence continues at coordinate 125,399 of JACEEZ010004016.1, read as the reverse complement.
GACTGCGTGCTTCACGCCATGGCGGGGGAAGCGACATTCCTTCACAAGTTTTATGTTCATTGCAATTTTTGACCACCTACTTATTTTTACATTGGGGCGTTGCATTACCATCAGAATAGAAAAAGTGTGCTGATACCGAGACAGTGAATGAAAATTCAATGCAAGCAAAATTAAAGGAAGAACAAGGACTTGAATAAAAAAAGGTGAGGTAAAAATGTGCATGCACTATTTCGCTTTGCTCCCATTATTTTATTTTAGATAGAGTTTACTGTAATTTGGGGAGGCGGTAAATCCACTTCAAATATTTATGCACCGTCGAGTGGCCTAAGAACACCCACATGCTGCCCATAACTCTACCTTTGATTGCGAGTGTATCGGAGGACACAGGGGGGCGGCATGCATGAGCCTCTAATTACAGGCGTCACTATAAAAATCCTGCCTGCGCCACCACGGGCGAGGGCCAACCATCACAGCCCTCAAGTGAACCTCCAGGGCCTACCATCCCATCCCTAGACCTCACGGCCTACACCCGCTATAGGCCAAGATGTAAAAAAAGAATAATATTTTTATTCATGACACGCAGTAGTCTCGTGAAGATTATGTTATGTTCAGTTTTCTTATATATTGCCTGGTAGTTTGATAATGCCGTGTAAGATTACAACATGTTAGTGCGGCCCGGAGCACCCTCTGTGACATCTTGCCTCAACGTGCACATCCATGTAATCGGTCCAGCTGGAACAGCTGAGCAGTGCGCGAACCTCGATTTTCAACACCAGCACGTTAAGCCGGGTACACACACGCGAACAGAACATCGTAACGTAACTCCGTCGTGTAACAAAAACGCCAGTGTGGACGGGACCTCGTAACGTCACTGCGTAACACCCGAGCGAACATATATGTTACGCGTCGGGGTTCGCTTCCGATCCACCAATTGTCGGTATTTGCGCGTCGCATCAAAGGATGTTACAGGGTGAGGTTACGCAATGTGTGGACGGGACGTGTGCAGTGGCGTCACCAGGAAAAAAAAATTGAGGGGGCTTTAGCCCCGGGGTGGTGATGGGCGAGCGCAGCGAGCCTATCCAGCTGGGGGGTCGGGGGGTAATTTTGAAAATTAATCAGTTCCAGGGTAATTTTGAGGCCCAAAAAAGAGAAGCAAGTGGAATTAAGCTTTAATTACGTGACACATAAAGTAATAGAGTTATACCATGCATCATACCATATTAACTAAATTTGATAATTTTAAGAAAATTTTTATTCTGTTTATACCAAATAATAGCCATTTTTCTCTCTCTACTAACAAACACAAAGGAATTGCACAATGTATGTTTTTGGTTTGTTTCTCAGTAAGGTTTTATCTTGATAATGAAAAAAATATATAAATATAAACTTACAATATATTCAAGGTATTTCCCTTATTGCACAAAAACAGATACGTGGGATACTGTAGTTAAACAGAATAAAGTACATGATCATGATAAAGTAACTAAAAGCCGATTTAACCTGCCTCCCACTGCCTTACCCTGGCAGCCACTGCCTTAACCTACATACCACTGTGTTAACCTGCCTCCCGTCCTGTGTTACCCTGCCTCCCACTGCCTTACCCTGGCTCCCACTGCCTTAACCTGCCTCCCGTCCTGTGTTAACCAATTAATATTAACCAATCAATTAATTAGTTAAGCAATTTTGGGGGGCTGAGTCCTTGACTTGGGGGGGCTAAGTCCCCCTTAGCCCCCCCGCGGTGACGCCACTGGACGTGTGTTCGACGCGTATCAACTGGCTACAGCCGCTACACCGGTCTCTCTCTCTCTGTCTCTCTCTGTCTCTCTCTCTCTCTCTCTCTCTCTCTCTCTCTCTCTCTCTCTCTCTCTCTCTCTCTCTCTCTCTCTCTCTCTCTCTCTCTCTCTCTCCCTGCGATTAATTCCCGACCACTGTATTCCATTCTTCTAGAGTATAACTGACTGCCACCATCTTATTTCCTTTCTCCTCTTCACTGTATGATAATGTATATAAATATACGCGGCAGCTGCGACAGGTAAACTTGCCATTGTCAGTACAACCTCCAACATGGACACCCTGACTCAGACTGATCGAGGTGGGACGCATGAAAGTTCGCGAAGCGACGAGGTTCGGTTAAGGCGGCGTCACACTAGCACTTTTTCCGTCTAGTTTTTTCTGCAACTTTCTCATAACTAACAATTTTCTGACTGCAAACCGTCACACACACACAATCGTTCGCCTGCACTACCAGTCAGCTGTTGCATGTAAACAAACAAGGCTCCGACGCCAGGGCAAGCTATTGCTGGTATACACTTAATTATGTGTATTATTTATCAGTAGTAGACCTAATATCGACCTAGATAAGACCTAGAATATCAAGGCCTTCTTGGTGTACAAGTCTCTGTGGTCCCAGAGACAAGCTAGAGGGTGGCCACGCGTATGCATTCAACGAGAAATTCTTCTGAGCTACCTACGTGTCCACAGCATTTCGTCTATAATCTTAAGTTGAAGTCTTGAAGAGTGAGAAACAAATTTTGAGTGTGTCTTGAAAAAGAAACACAACGAGCTTGACAGACGACCTACAAGGCGATAATAAGCAGAAAAGGTCACAAGAAGAAGAACAACAACAACAATCGAGTCATGCGAGAGACTGTTGGCTGTTATATAGAACCGGCTTTTAAATGTATCTACATGTACAATAGTCACGTGAATATTTTTAATACTTTCAAATGTATTTAATTATAATTTGCAAAAAATTACTGATTTATATCGAATATCTTTAAAGTAATTACTATGGATTTTTATTTGACTAAGAAAGTTGACTTCAACTTTCCATATCAAGACGATCACGATCGACTGACTCAGACTGACTGATTCAGACGGACTAACTAGTCAGAGCGAGAAAAAACCAACGGAGTTCGTCTAACAAGACGGAGAAAGTGCTAGTGTGACGCCGCCTTTACAGACTCAACATTTCCACACCTTGTTACGAGTATCTTCGTCGCGCAACACGGCCTTGTTACGATACGGTGTTCTGTTCGCGTGTGTGTACTAGGGCTGGGCGAGAACCGGTTCTGGAACCGGTTCTGTAACCGGTTCCGCCATGACTGGCTGGGAACCGGTTCCGATTCTGGAACCGGTTCCGCCTTAACGGTTCCTCAGTAATCTACATGACTTGACGGTAGCTATCAGTGGCGTACCCAGAAATTTGAAAAGTGGGGGGCCAAACAAAACAAAACGGTTATACAAAAGTCGTGTTTTCACGGAAATAAGGTGAAGAAATGAATTGTTTTGTGTGGATTAGGTAGGTATTTTGAATGAACATTCAACATACTTATGCAAAGAAAAAATGAGTCTGGACGAATACTTTAATATAAATAAGTTATATAATGGCAAGGATAAAACAAAATCGTTTAAAAAATGTTTTTCGTTCGATGAATATATTTATTTATTATTATATATTCTTTGCAAAAGGGGGGGGCATGACCGCATGGCACCCCCCATGCCATGCCATGCCATGAAATGTGGACAACTGGTAGAGACGAAATGTGGACAACTGGTAGAGACGAAATGTGGACAACTGGTAGAGACGAAATGTGGACAACGTGAACGGCACAGGTGTTGTGTAACTTGGATACTTTTCTCAGGTAAATGAAGCTTGTATTTGTATTAATAATATGACTCATAGGCAGTGGCGTACCGCAAAGACTAAATTATAATATAATAATTTATATATATATATATATATATATATATATATATATATATATATATATATATATATATATATATATATATATATATATATATATATATATATATATATATATATATTATATTATATAAATATATATTTATATTATATAAAATAAATATATACATAAAGTTACATATATATATATATATATATATATATATATATATATATATATATATATATATATATATATATATATATATATATATATATATATATATATATATATTATATATATATACTATATATAATTATCTAATTTATATATTTTTTTATTTTATTTATATTTGTACTTATTTTTTTATATATATTTATTGATTTTTTTATTTACTTATTTTTTTTATTTTTTTTTTATTTATATATTTTTTTAATTTTAAGTTATTTGTATTTTTTTATTTGATATATTTTTTATTATTATTATTATAACCGGACCCGGTTCCGGACCGGTTCCAACGATTCAGAGAGTCTATGGAACCGGAACCTGCGGTTCCAAAATTAACGGTTCCTGCCCAGCCCTAGTGTGTACCCGGCTTTACACAGCGCGCGTCATGAGGCACAGAGGACGGGGCTTTAGGCTACAACCAAAACATCGACTGACAAGCAGCTTGTAATACATTGTTTGACCATGCCGACAAAAGCATTAAAATCAGGTAATAGTAAGAGCCTAAGCACTCTTTAAGAACTATGAAAATGAGAGAGAGAGAGAGAGAGAGAGAGAGAGAGAGAGAGAGAGAGAGAGAGAGAGAGAGAGAGAGAGAGAGAGAGAGAGAGAGAGAGAGAGAGAGAGAGAGAGAGAGAGAGAGAGAGGGGGGGGGGGGCAGGCCCGTACCGAGTTAAGGCGGTAGAGCGACGAACGACGAACGGCAGACCTTCGTTTACCATATAACTGGTTTGTTTTGGAAGGAAGGGCAGCGAGGAAGGTTGGCGGTCAAGATTGAAGACATGGGTACACCTGTGTTTTCGCTCAACCTTAGAGGAATTTTTATTACATTCCTAATCTGGAGGAATTAAGAGATATGTTAACAATATACTTTCCAATATGTATTTACTAGCCGCAAAGCCGACCACCGGGCGGACTTTTTGGCTAGCTCCTGCGGAGGACTATTGGTGGGCCAAAGGCCCACCAAACACAGACGCTCCAGATAGCCCCTTCTAGCTTTCCTGAAATCATGATTGTATGTATTAACGCCAACCCATTCACATCACCCCCAACCCATTCACTCACCCATTACCCATCACCCCCCACCCATTCACTCACCCATTACCCATCACCCCCCACCCATTACCCATCACCACACACCCATTTCCCATCACCCCCCATCTATTCCCTCACCCATCACCCATTCACTCACCCATCACCCCACCCATTCACTCACCCATTACCCATCACCCTACATCAAGGTTTCCTCAACTCTCGCAACCCACTTTTTTTTCACAATTCTCGCTAATAGGCTGCTAAAAAAATTTAAAACAATGTGATCGGATCATCTCATAAGTGGGCTTAAAACCTTCCCCTGGTCGAGCTGGTTCCAAAACTGTGCCATATGAGGGGATTGGGGCACTGGGGGCGGTACCTATCGCGGACAGACAGACAGACACACACACTTTCGCTTATATTATTATAGAAGTACTATAAGTATAAGATTATTAGGTATTACATATGCGGCAATAAGTGATTTTAGTGACAATAATGCAGGAGGTTCAGGGTAGCGGGGTGGCTATTGCTTGAGCTGGCCGCCATCCTCAAGGTCGCTGCCAGAACCCGCCAGCACGTTTCTCTTACCGCACATGTTTATATGAGCGGCAAGAGAAACTTACGTATACACGCCTCTACTGTTAATTAATTAACTTCATTAAATATACATTTCACCAACTTCATAGCCGATCGCAACGTTTCTGTTGATGTTTTTGATGAGTATACGGGCAAATTCGCATTATAGACTATTTATAGTCGTACAATGGCAACGCAGTTTGAAGGAACACTGTTGCCAATACACCGCCGCGTGAGATCTCAAACCAACCCTGCATTCCTGTCCACTCTCGGTAACGATTTGAAGGTTCTGCCGCTCGTCGGTACCAGCCGTTCGTCGCTCTACCGCCTTGACTCTCGGTACGGGCCAGATAAACGAAGGAAGGGGTGGGTAGGAGGGCGGGAGGACACCGGGAATGTCTTACGTCTGGCAGCACTGCGCGTCGTGCATCTCATCCTCATCCCCTCACCCCGGGGGCGGCAGTGCAACTTAGCGGAAATAACTTTAATTCATTCAGTCACCAGAACGTTACTGTTTCATTTCGGGACCTCAAATCTATACATCATGAATTATAAAGAGATGTAGCCTCTAAATCGATGCAGTTTATTATATTGTTATGTATCAATTTACTAGTCTATACGAATTTTTTTAAGATTATAAATTATTTCGTGCATTTTACACCCTGTAGATTCCTCCTTTACTATTAAACATAACTAAATCGAAATCACATGAAATATAAACTAAGAAAATGTAGTCTTTTACGTGGTAAAAAATGTTGATGTATGTACTATAATAAGGACACAAGAAATAGGTTTAGTAAAGTGACGGTGAACGATTGATGCACGCGCTATGATTACTTTATTAAGCGATTTTCTCGTTTTCTTCCCTATGGCGCTTGGCCCATTGTCGCAGGCAGTGCGTCACAAAGTGCATACAATTTTGGTCAGCAGGATGGAGCAATGGTTCAATATTCCTGCTCATAGAAACCTATAGGGTGCACAAGGACAAGTTTGGTGACAACAAAATAAAGAAATATGAGATCTGGCGGGACATGCAAAGGCGCTCCATCTGAAGGGGTATGCTGTCGACGGGGTTTCATGTGATAACAAAATTCGGGCATTAAAAAGAAGGTACATACAACGCACAGTTCTGCTCCAACTTGTTGTAACACACTTGCTGGTCAATTTTTAAGAAACTGGTAATTTTAAAATTTACGCATAGTTTAAAGTCAGGTATTGTCTTGTGATTATGATATCATAATTTTGTATAGCTTTCATCCAGAGTTTCAAATTATACCCTTTCCTGACGTGTTGATGTAAATTGTAAGGAGAGGTTGGGCACATAACAAACCAGTCTCATAATTTTCGAAATAGGAAACGTAGAATATTATAAATTTAGTCATCTGACTAAAAACGAAACATTTCATTGATATTAATAATGTAGGTTAGGTTAAGAAGGCATACATCTAAGAGCATCTTAGCAGTAGTGAAAAAAATGTTATCCCATTAAGTGGGTCAGAATGATGTCAAGTTACTTTAAAATTCGCCTCCGTGGTGTAGTGGCTTGCACTGTTAGCTATAAACCCGCGTGCTCTGGTTCGAACACATTGCTGAAATATAAGTTTATTGCTTGATGAGTCTTGCTGGTATACTCAGATTAAATGCCTTCAATCCAGATTCAATACATTTCTTTGCGATGGCATTGTGTTTGAATGTAATTTTAAAGACTGGAGATTTAGAAACTTTGAAGATATTTTCAATATCATCTTCGCTCATCCAGGTATTTGTTTTTTTAGTTGCTGTTTTTAGATTATCTTCATCTCTCGTAAATGATATCATCGACCCTGGATATAATTATGTTTTTTTAGAACCTTCAGTTCGGGTGACATGAGTGGAGCAAATCCACTTAGTTCCAGCAGGAGCTTGACATCAGGCATAACATTTTTTCATGCATTATCTTAATCAAGCACGAGTGCAATGAATCCATCGTAAACAGGGATCAACTGTGCTACCTCGATCTGCTTGGAGCATAGGAGTTCCAAGAGCGCTCTTTTTACCTCTGCTGTCAGAGTTACGGCATTATATTTTGACACTCACCACCACAGTAGCAAACAGAGAAGTGCCTTGTCATAAGATAAACAATCCAGCTGCCACAATGAAACATCAGGAACAATAAAACAAAACAAGACCACTACCAAACTGCAACACAACAACTCTCTGCCAACAGCTACCACACTACCGTAGATAACAGTGAAGTCGCCAGTTCTACGTTTCTTTGTTATGTACAGCCGTGTGGTGGCGTTAATACTTACATTTGTACATCCATGATTTCAGGAAAGTTAGAAGGGTCTATCTGGAAAGTCTGTGTCATTTTGTGTCTTCATCTGTGTCATATTAGGGCTATACATGAACAAATTACAAAAATAAAACCGAGTGGCGACCTCACTATACCTACTACAGTAAGGTCGCCAGCTAGTATTTTAACCCAACAGTTGAGTCGCCACTCTGGGGAATTCAGGGAAATTAGAGGTAAAGTAAAACAAGTCTATATATGTATAGCGACGTCATATAATCGGAGCTGCTAACCGCAGCTCCGATTAGCTGCGGAAGATGCTTGGATATATAAAAATTCCTCTGCCAACGTGAAAATAAATTATATTCAAGTTTGAAAGATCTGGCAAGTCTGTGTCCTGTCGCCCGAAAAGCTATTGTTTACTGTCTGTCATCGCGCGAAGAAAAACGTGAGAAGCAAAATGTGCAACAGTTATATTTGCAGATACAAAGCATAAAACAACGCTGAAACAGGGTAGATTATACAATCATGATATAAACTACTGTGTATCATCTTCAGTGGCACATACAAATCAGTAGTGATGCTATAATTCGTAATATTTGGCGCCTGGCGACTTCACTGCAGGTGGCGACTTCACTGTTATCTACGGTAGCGTGTCCCCGCCCACTAATGAGCGTCGCAGGACACAAGTGGAGCTGCCCCGTGAGGGTCTCGCCTGTCCCTAACAGCAGGTTTCCCACCCTTGGTGCTTCTTTTAACTAGCTCTCTGAGGGCCCCCCTTGTGTCACTGCGCCAGTGACCAGCAGGGTTCGGCTTTGTACCTCACCAAGGGACGTTAAGGGCGGCAGAATAAGTATGCAACAACGTTGAGCAATGCGGTAAACAAACAAGGACCTCCTGGGCATTAACCCGACAAACAACAACAAACAGGAAAGCGGGGGCTTCTAAAGTGCCGAGCAGCTCAGCGACCCATGGAGCGAGCTGATACACTGAAGAGAGCGAACGGCAGTCAACATTCCTCTGTGAGAACTGGGCTGGAACTGGCGTCTGGCGCCGCTCAGCAGGGTTGCCAGGTTTCGCACTGCCATATCGCCAGTTCCCGCTGCGAAACTCGCCAAAAACTAGTCAACCGAACTCCTCTCCCAGCCAAAAAAAATAGCCAACTTTTTTTTTTTTTTTTTTCATAATGTGAAAGCACACAGGTTGATTCACGACACACTATACACTAGCGTTCTATCAACAGGAAAATTAAACATGACAACATGTCTGATATTATTCATACATTACACCACGTTAATTAGTCATAATAGATATGAACACGTAAGGGAGATATAACACACATATAACAGCATTAATCTATGCAAGTAAATGTTATTCATGCTAAATTATACGGTAGATAAAAAATATATACAATAAATCCCCTATTGATTATTTCTACTAACTTGCACTATAATATGAAACATGTAAAATTAACACAATGCAAAGACGAAGTAAAAACAGTGGACATTTTCACCTCATCTACGAAGGCTAATTATCCCTCAGCCAGCCTTCTTAATTCATAGTCCTCCATCTTATTCACACTAGAAAAAAATTGGAGAGCTAGAGAGAGAGCTAGAGAGAGAGAGAGAGAGAGAGAGAGAGAGAGAGAGAGAGAGAGAGAGAGAGAGAGAGAGAGAGAGGGGAGGCTTTGGTGACCTTAGAGAGATCACGTTCAAGGATAAGGATTAAAGAGGCATATGTGTGAAGAGGGGGAGAGAGAGGGAGGGGTGACCTCAGGTCATATTTGAGGATAAGAAGGTATGTGTGAAGATGGGAAAAGAGAGAGAGAGAGAGAGAGAGAGAGAGAGAGAGAGAGAGAGAGAGAGAGAGAGGAGGAGAGAGAGAGAGAGAGAGAGAGAAGAGAGAGAGAGAGAGAGAGAGAGAGAGAGAGAGAGAGAGAGAGAGAGAGAGAGAGAGAGAGAGAGAAAAAAAATCTTAGTAGGTTAGTTAACCTACGTACGGTTAGTTTTTAGTCAAAGAAATCTACTGAGTCTATATGTCTGTGTCATTACGGTATATGTCTTTTGTGAATATTGATAGCATTGATGCTGTGGGTATAAATTCACTGCAGCAAATGTTACTTCTCTGCATATATGCACGAATGTGCAATATGCTCTCCAGGCTTTTCACTTGTAGTCTGTTTCTTATTTTATTTTAATTAGGTTCATTTGAGAAAAGATCGACTCTCTCAACTGAGGCATTGCTGAAGGGCAAAGACAGCATTGTAAGAGCAAAGTGCCCCATTGCAATTCTACGAAATCCTTCTCTCCTGTTGAGTCTTGGTGGTGGTAGACAGCCATCCAGAATATGTCTCCTCCTTATCGATGATAAGGAGGAGATATCGATGAATCCCCTGACCCAACCAGTAGTTTTCCCATGACACCTGACCTAATATATCGGCTGTGACCCTTGCTAAAATACTTGCGACCCCATCGACCCCATGAGCTCCCTACGACCCTTTATGATGATGCTTGCGACCCAATTTGGGGTCGCGACCCCGGGTTTGGGAACCACTCCTGTACAACAAGATACCTCACTCAAGGGTGCCCTGTGGTGCGCGTGCGATCGACGCACCGCCGTGCGGCAGGAGTTAACCATTATGCTGGCATAACTGACGTGAATTTAATTTTCTCATGCTTGTTTATATTCAGCCAGACATCAAATAAACAAAGATAAATAATAAAATAATACAAGGACACATCCATAAATACACATACAGACACACCCCGACAAAAAAACACTTGTTCACACAGGAACTCGGTGTACGTATACCTGTTACGCTTCAGTCCCATGCAAGGAAGCTAGAGACACGTTCTCCAGCTTCCTTAGTCCCGTGTTTGATGCTGTCTGGAGGAAGTTAGGGGTGTGTGGATGCCGTGGAAAGGAGGGGGATGTGGTGGTGGGAAGGGGGAAGAGGAAGAGGGTGTGTTATTATGACAGCTGTGGTGGTGGTGGTGAGATGGTGTGAGACATGGAAGAGGAGTAATTCAATATATTTTTCTTATTCTTCTGTTTTACGTCAGTAAGTAAAGGAAGTATAAATAATTTAATTAGTTATTTTTCCTAAGTTTATTTTTTTCTCTAAAATTAAGATTTACATAAATCATTCTTGAAATTACAAATAATTCCATCACATATTTTTTTTAATAAATGTATATTTTTTCCTAATGTTTAAAGTTAACTTAAGTAATTCATTACAGTAAAAAAAGTAAAAAAAATAGTTGAATAAGAATGATGAGTTTATTTTAGCACCCAGCTTGCTTTACATAATTGAATTGAATTAATGTTAAAAAGGGAAATGTGCCAGACATCAGAAGTCATATGGAAACTATGGCAAAGCATAATAAAGGAGAGAATGATGGGAACAAGGTGGAAGTTGGGAGTCAGAAGGAGGAAGAGGGGTAGACAGAAGGTGGGAGGGAAGAGGATGTATCGGGGCTGAGACTTTGAGGGTTGAGAAAGAAGGTGGTGATGATGAGCGGTTTGAGAAGAGAGCAAGGGGTCATGATGTCTTGAGGCTGAGCGAGGTCCTCCTCGATCATAGCACTTGGTCTCGACTGGAGAGTCAGGAGGGGAGACCTGGGAGGCTGCTTAGTAGAGACTTAGAAAGTGGGGTGTGAGGAACTGATGAGGAGGAAGAGATAGTGGAAGGTTTCGGAGGGAGGAAGGGGAAGAACGTTTTAGGTCGTCTGACAAGAGGAGGCCGATGGATGAGTTGAGGAAGGAGTAGACGTGGGAGTATGTGGACTAAGGATGGAAAAAGGGTTATCTAGGGAGAGAGAGGGGAGATGCTTTACAAAGCTAATAGAATAAAGTTAATTTTGTCAGATGCAGTTGTGTCATGAGGAAGTTCTATTTCAGCAATGGGTTGAATGTTTTCTTCAATGGGAATAGGCCCTTCCCTAAGAAGAGTGACTTCCTCCTCAGGGAAGTTGAGAGTAATGTTATGTAAAACACAAGCAGCTGTTATAATGTTAGATATTTTATCGATTTCAGCATCAACATACTGAAGTCTCCTGAACGTTCCCTTCAAAAGTCCAAACGTATGTTCAATAATAACCCTAGTTTTAGACAGTATCTTATTGTACCTTAATTGATCTGGCGTTAACCCGTTTCTATCAGTGAAAGGAACTACAACATACTGATGGGGAGTAAATGCTGTATCACCTAAGATGTGGTAAGATGGAGAAGGAAAGTATGCATGTGCATTCTGACTAATGCCCGTATATAAGCTTGATGAAGTGAACACTGTTATCATGGGCGGACCCTGGAAATCCTACGTCAATAAAAGTAAACTGCTTTTTACTGTTACATGTTGCCATTAAATTTACACTGTATGTCATCTTTCTGTTGATGTAGTCTGCTTGCATGTCATTTGGTGCCTTTATGGGAATGTGGCTCCCATCAAGTGCTCCGATCACCCTCATGAAGCCTGCCACATCTCGGAAATCTTTCTCCAACTCAACAGGCTCCTGTGCACTGGGCCATTTTATGAAATCTCCACCTACATCACATAAGATTTGGATTATTTTCTGCACACACGCATGTGCACCATTTTGAGACAATCCAAAAAGTTCTGCAATTTCCCGGTACGTTGCCTTGCTGCCCAGGTAGATGAGGGTCACATCCAGGGCTAACCTTGCATCTATCAGGTAGTTGCCCCCTCTGTATACCGGAGTGTAGTGCTGTCTCACGATGTTCAGGATGAAGGCATGCGTTGTTTTGGTGACCCTTGTATGCCGGAAAACTCGTAGTCATCCTTCTCGTGGAGCAGTTCTTCATAGCCCTCCACTTTGTCGTGCTGCTGTCTGGAAGTGCGGTCATCTCGGTAATAACAAGAGTCACATGAAACTAAGCACATCAATAAATTATTCTTGAACACTAGTATCAGTGGCAAGTGGGTACTCTTTTTATAAATTGGGTAAATATTTACAGTATGACTGTGGCTTGATTTTCAGACGTTTTTTTTTGTTTTCTATTTGATGCTTTACCAAAAGGAGATAGTTTTTTCTTGTGTTTATAAATTTCTTCGAGTAGTTATAGGCCTCATTAGTAGGGCAACTAAATTATAACCATAATATGATCATGACAATCTAAAACCCACGGTAGTGGCGAGGGCTGTGAAGTAAAGTAGAACTAGGTTAACAAACTAACCTAAACTAACCTAAACAAAAGAAATGGAATAAATTAAGAAAAAGAGAATAAAACTATACAACAAAACCTCAAGTATGTACCTAGATTTAACAAATTCATTTCACACAAAAAAATCATACGCATACACCAAAATGATGCCCAAAATCCACTGGGAAGGGCTGTTTCGTAAAATTCTAGTCCTTTCCTCCCCTTATAAGTAGGTTTTTTCCTCCAGACATTCACAGATCCTTTCAGATAACTCTAAAACGTAATTATAAAGTGGGGGAGAGATACCACCTTCATCCCCCTCACCCATAAACGACCCCCCAGTACCCAGCAAAAGTATAATATGGGTAATATTACTAATCTAACCTCACTAATAACCTAGCGAGACACTCCCTAAATAATTACTAATCTAACCAAACATTGAACAATTGTAGTTCTTTTCCAATCTTATATATCGCTAGGAGGGGGGGATGAAGGGGCGCATCCCTCCCCCACTTTATAGTTACGTTTTAGAGGTAATTGAAGCTCTTTGTTCGCGCTAGGAGGTTATAGTGAGGTTAGGTTAGTAATATTATTTTGGATGAGTCCAGGTGGGGTGGGGGGTTGAAGGGGGCATCTTTCCCCTACTTTATAATTACGTTTTAGAGGTATCAGAAGGGATCTGTGAAGGTCTGGTTGAAAAAAAAAAAACACGGTAAAAATGCATACGCACTGTTCCCAGCTGATCTGAATGACATTGCACTAACATATAGTACACTTACTGTACTTCATATATGCAAAGGTTCCAGTGTGCGGTCAGGCCTGTTCAAACCACACTGCCTCTACAAAGTCTGAGGTGCCTGAAAAATTCCACAAGTCCAAGGCAAGGGCACGTTAGGTTAGCCTCACCGCACATTGCAACCTTTGCACATATGAATTACAGTAAGTGTACTATATGCTGGTGTAATGACATTCAGATCAGCTTGGAGCAGTGCTTATGCAGCTTTACCAAACCTACTAATGAGGGCGGCAAAGGACTCTAGAATTTTACCTTTAGAGCAACAATGGACGAGGACTTCGCGGTCGTATTCAGAGACACCGACTATTTTTTTCTGGCCTACAATAGGGTTTTTTCTAATGGAGATAGTAGCTTTATTTTGCGCAAACCCATAAAAAAACGAGAAAAAAAATCATCACCGCATTTTATGGTACCGTTTCCATTAAACACACTGTTTGTCCATCAGAAAAAGCACTAAAATTTGGCCGTGAAAATTTGGTCAGGGTCTTATAGGTTGTAATGAAACCTAACCAAACCTTATAGGTTTTTTTTTAGACGAAGTCCTCGTCCATTATAACCACCATGAGTTTGCCCAATAAAGAAATGGTAATTAAAGTCCCGTGTATTTTGGCGGAAAAAAGAAACTACAACTAATCTTAACCAAAGAAACATTACCTGGTGCATAGACCACTGTATACCTGGACTGCGCACGGAATATCGGCCTGTCGCGCAAGGGCCTGAATCGGAGGGCCTCTCGGATTCATATAATTATATACGGATCAATGTCGGATCATATAAAACTGTTTATCATATATATGATATACTGTAATCTTCGTAAATGTTTGTTCTATAATTTATCAAATAAAAAACAGTAAAACACGCTAAAGAAAGGCCATTACGAGACTATGAAGAAATATGCCATGAACTTAATATTCATTTTAAACTCTTCGCCATTTAAAACTTGCAAGTCAACTTTTATCATGAAGGGTATCAATAGAAGCGCAAATTTATTAGCTTTCCATTGCTATATTTCGTTATCTAATAAATGATTAGAAACCAGCATAAATTAGCGTTAACTAAATAATAAAATCATCAATCGGGTAATTTACCCGATTGATGAGGTTATTTATTTAGTCAACGCTAATTTATACATGGTACTAATTCATTTATCAGCAAACGAAAATGAAAGTAAATAAATAACATCATCAATGGGGAAAATTACGCGATTGATAAATTTTTATTTATTTATTTAACGCTAATTTATGCATGGTTCTAATTAATTTATAAATAACGAAATGCACCAATGGAAAGCTAAAAAAATTGCGCTTCTATTGATACCCTTCATGATAAAAGTTGACTCGCAAATTTTTAAATGGCGAAGAGAAGGAATATTAATTTAAATGCATATTTCTTAATAGTCTCGTAGGCATTTCTTAGCGTGTTTTCCTTTTTTTTTATTTGAAATATTATAGAACAAACATTACGAAGATTACAGTATACCCATATATACGATAAACCGTCTATACGATAGTCCATAGACACTATATATCTTTGTTGGTCGCCCCGCGGGCCCTATGCAGCCCTGCAATTCAAAACATTGTCGCGTGAACAGTCCAGGTATACAGTGGTCTATGCCTGGTGGTATCAAATAACCAAGCGGTAAAAACTGCTGGGGGCCCTATCCTCAACGGCCAAAAAAAACAGTCATGAGCTCTGCTGGTGTGAGTTTTTGAGGACGATCATCATGAACGTCGCTTTGCTGCCATGGCGAAGTCTTCTTATCAGCTGTGGATGAGGAGGAAAACGCTGGAGTCTGAACCCGGGGGGAAACCGTTTGTTTACGTATGTCCCCGGGACAAAAGGCTTCCGTGGGTGCCCCCCAAGCCCCCAACTCAAGTTCAAGTTTAGATCTAACTCAAACTTTACTCGCGACACACCACAAGATTGGCCCAAAAATGATTTCTTCATACCAAATGATTTCTTCATACCAAACATTTTTGGTATGAAATACCTCGCAAGTAGCCCCTCACGCTTCAAGCCCCGCCACCACGACAAGGTGACTGACTCCCCATAGCGGGCCAGCTTTGGAGGAGCTCCACACTGATATTACAAACACCAGCTGTCTTTCCACCCCTCAACTTTGCTACACCAATTATACACTGGTCGACACCAAAAATGGTTCTGAGTTCATTGTGTGTGGGTTGGAAAGCTTTTTTCGCTGCTGATTTAAAAAATGGCATTGCTTTTTCTCTAGCACGTATAGTTTTTTGAAATATTGGCATTTAAAATTTTATTAGCTATTATAATTATATACGTATATATAATTATATAATTAATCGAACCATCCCCTACGTTAAATTTATATATTACTCGTAATTAAATTTCTGGTGGTGCCTGCGGCTTTATTAGGACCTAATGTACATATCTGCAAAAAATATACTTAAATTATGTTACTTTCACGTTGTAGCGTCCAGCAATAGTCCCCCTATCATGTTGGGACTGAATCGTCCTTGGTATCGGGTTTCCATGGTGGCAATGTCCTGGTGAAAACGTTCCCCCTGCTCATCACTGACCGCGCCAAGATTCGTTGGGAAAAAAATCAAGATGTGATGGAAAAGTGGTTTTTGGGAGTGACATCCGAGCCCGAAGCGCATGGTAACTCTTCAACAGGGTCATTTACAAGTTCCTCATAATTCTATGCTTGAACATTTCCTAGTAGTTCTTTATAACAGCCAAAAAAACTCTTCCAAGCAGCTTTTTCCAGGGCAGTTAGGCTCTTAACAAAGTCTCATCATTGAGTAGTTGACGAATTTGAGGGCCATTTAAAACACCTGCCTTTACTTTGGCTTCAGATACAGTGCGTTCAAACTTTGCTAACAAATACTGAAAACCAGCACCATTTTGACCATGGCCTTCACAAAATTTTTCAAATTTAACCCAAGTTTCAGATGCAAGGAGGTAAGTCACTTTTCACTGTCAACAAGAGGTTTGTACATACTGTTGAACCTGCCCCGGTAGTCTTTCGGTCGTGCTGGCCATTCCTTTTTTTTGTAATGCTTGCCCGTCCGCTCTAGAGTCCCACAAACAAAAAAACACATGTGCTTAGGTAACCTAACTGGAGTCCTAGAAGCAAGGAGATTACCTTTAGGTCCCCACACAGATTCCACTGATGTTCTTCATATTTAACAGCAGATAACAAAGTCTTCATAGTTTCATAAGTTTCACTCATTCATGGCCATGCGCATTGGAACACTCGGAAGCTTATTTCCTTTATGCAGAAGAACGGCCTTTTGCGTGTTTTCCTGAATCTATGAACATCCGCCACTCACTCTTATCATAAGTGTGAGACTCACAAAATTGGTCCATGAGTAGTCAACATCAAAGCAGTAACAGAGCTTGTTTCCATCTTGAAGAAGCTTGAAGTTCTTTATGTCTACGACGAAAAAGTGGTGATGAGAACTCCTTCTTGTAGCAAATTCCATTCCTTGAGACGAGATCCAAGGACTTTACTTTTCTCCTTGGGTAGATCTAGGTCCCTAGCAAGGTCATGTAGCATTTTCCTGACTGATGAATTGGGCTCTCTGTTTTCTGCCATTTCTTGAAAGTCTGTATCCATGGGGTTATCCTCCTCGTTCGAATCTGATTCACTTATAGCACTTGCAATTGGAACATTGGAACTGGGAGATCAGGACCATGGGGCACAGGCCTGATGGCCAGAAGGTACGTCAGGATACCTGATTTTAGCTCGCGTTTTTACTGGGAAAATCCTTTGATATTAGTGAGGCAGAAGTGCAGTCAGTACTGTGATCCTTTTGTTCACGCCAAAACCCTTGGGATGCCGAATGCCATGCCTGATGGCCGTTTGCCACGCATCCATTCATTCAAGTGGTTCACACAGGGGTTGCATGCTACGTGAGGGGCCCACTTTTATCTTGAAACACCTATACGGCACTTGAAGTAATGCAGATAAGCTGCTTTAACATTCCCTTTTTAAGAGGTTTTTAGACTGTCGGGGTAAAATTCCACATATGTAACAAAAATGTCCGATGCATTCACACAGTTACGGCGCTCCATCACGCCCGGTACAAGGTACTATATACGGTAAAACCCAAATAAAATTAGGACTCCCCTAAATCAAACACATCATATCTGCAAAGAATTATAAAATGTTTAAACATATGTCAATAGCTGTACGATCAGTAGGTAAAAATGTACTACACAGCCTGCTAACCCCTCGCCAATACGCAGCGCGCACACCCTCCCCTGCTCACTGCACCCAAAATACACTGGGCTCAAAAACACTGCACTGCCCTAAATAGGCTTGGAAAAAAAAAGACTAAGAGTTAAATGAAAAAATTTGGGGAAACCTATTTTTGCTGATTTTACCCATACATTTCATGAATTGCGTCTGGTTCTCAAAAAAGGACGTGATAGAGTTATTGAACATCAGATTGGAGTTTCCCGGGTCGATTTACCTAAAATCAGCTTCATTTAGTCCAGAACCATATCTTCGATTTTTTTTGTTCGGCCAGTGAATTATCGAAACAAATCAGATATATTATGATATAAATTAAGTATATTCTACTGTACTTCTTAGATAAATTTTGGTTCATCGTATGAATATATATGTAAATTAACATATATATGATACATTTTTATATGATATAGTGTACATTATACAGGGTAGATGATGTCATTTACGAGAGATGAAGATTATCACATAATATAAGTTGAAGAAAAGTCCCTGGATAAGCGAAGATGATATATTGAAAGTATTTTCAATTTCCTAAGTTTCCTGTTATTAAATTCTTTCAAACAATGAAATCGAAAGAAATACTTGAACGGACTGAGAAAATTTAATTATAAAGTTTTCCCTTTGCAGTGACGTCACTGCCTCTTTGCGGCAAAAACCCGGGGAAAAGATCGAGCGTGGAGGACCAAACAAAACTCCACTTCCCGCCTGTGTTTCCCCGCTTATGGTCATTTTCCCTAACCAAAATATTTAATCAGTATAAATTATATACGTTATCTTTGGAAATGTTTGTTCATAATTTTATAAAATAAAAAAATAGTAAAACACAAGAAATCCCTTCATGCGAGATAAAATTTCATAAATTTAGTATTCATTTAAAACTCTCGCCCTTTTAAAGTTGTGAAAGACAATTTTTAAAACATGGAGCAAATCAATAGAACGGAATCTTTTATCTTTCCATTGATATATTTTGCTATTGATCAAGAATTAGCATATGCATAAATTGCGTTAACTAAAAAAATAACTACATCCTCGGGTAAATTTTCCCGATTTATTTGTTATTTATTTCTTATATATTTTGTTTTTTGAGAAATAAATGAGTTTTAAAAAGGGGGGTAAACAATTTCATGGATGGGGAAATTTGGGGATGCAAAGGGGGTGTAGATAGATTAAAATAAATGAATACCCGTGTAATTCCGACCTTTGTAGCTTCCTTTTTTTCTTATAGTTTTATCTCCCCGCAAACCGTTTTTTAAACAACTGTGATCTAATAATCCTACCTATTTTTTATCATCAGCAAAATGCTGAATCCTGTTATCCCACTATCTAAGTCGTTGATGTAAACAAAAAATAAAGTCTGTAGTCTTTTGTAATTATTTATTCGGCCGTAAATACCCTCGGTCGTTGAGCTCTGTTTCATTATTTGACTTTTTTCTCACCTTCAAATGTTTTTATTTGTATACATTCTGCGTTATTCATATTAATGTGAAAATAAGCTCACCCGTTTAGATCCCCAGAAAGCGAGTCCCGCATCCACTGTATTGTGAGAGGACGCCCCGCAGCCTATTGCGGCGACCATCTGGTTTCCCCTTATTCCGGTTTTTCTGCACCACATTTGATATTTAAAAAAAAAATAGGGCACCACAACTCCCCGAGAAACTTGCATCATATTAGCATAAATCTGCAACAAAAATACATTATCCCAAAAAGCGGCTAAATAAAGTGGCATAAAAATTTTCTCACTGTTTTTTTTTCAAAACCTTATGCTTTTTTGAGCTCTTAGAGTGAAAAAATTCCCAAAAGGTTTCCAACCCCCAAAAAGGGGGGCCCAAAAATTAACGGGTTAGGTTACCCCTCACCGCAAATTGAAACCTTTCCCACATATGAATTACAAAGGGGGGTTATATATTGCGGGGGTTTTTAAGGACATTCAGATCGTTTGGGAAAGAGTGTTTAAAGACTTTACCGGGCAAAAACCCCTACTAATGAGGGGGCGGAAAGGACGGCTTAAGGAATTTTACCTTTAAAAACCAAAAAAGGCCCGAGGACTTCGCGGTCTTTTTCCCAGAGACCCCGACTTTTTTTTTTTTCCTGGCCTACAATGGGGTTTTTTTCTAATGGAAAAGTAGTTTTATTTTGCGAAAAAACCCCTTTAAAAAAACGAAAAAAAAAAAAAATCATCACCCATTTTTTTTATGGAAAACCGTTTCCTTTAAACAAAAATGTTTGCCCAAACAAAAAAAAACCCACAAAAATTTGGGCCTTTGAAAAAAATTTTTTTTGGTCGGGTTTTAATAGGTTGTAATAAAACCCCTAACCAAACCTTTTTATTTTTTTTTTAACGAAGTCCTCGTCCATTAAAACCACCATATTTTTCCCCCAAAATAAAGAAATGGAAATTAAAGTCCCGTTTTAATTTTGGCGGAAAAAAAAACCTAAAACTAATTTTAACCAAAGAAACTTTAAACCTGGGCATAGCCCAAACTGTAAAAACCGGGGCTGCGCAGGGAAATATGGGCCCCTGTCCCGAAAGGGGCCTAAAGGTGGGGAGGGCCTCTGGGTTCCCATATATTTTATATTACGTCAATGTCGGTCTATAAACTGTTTATTAAAGTAAAATTGTTTATACTGTAATCTTCTTTAAATTTTGTTCTATAAATATTTCAAAAAAAAAAACAGAAAAACACGCTAAAAAAAAGGGCCCTTTTACGAGACTATGAAAAAAATAGGGCATGAACTTAAAAATTCACTTTAACCCCCTTCCCGCCCATTTAAAAATTTTGCAAGTAATTTTTATAAATGAAGGGTATCAATAGAACGCAAATTTATTAGCTTCCTTGCTAAAATTTCCGTTATCTAAAAAATTTGAATTAGAACCATGCAAAAATTTGCTTTAAATTTTAAAATAAATAAAATCATCAATGGGGGGAAATTTTAAAACCCCCGTTTCGAATGGGGTTTTTTATTTTTTTAGTCAACGCAAATTTTATTACAGGGTCCCTAATTCATTATCGGGCAAACAAAATATGTAAGTAAAAAATAATCATCAACCCGGGAAAATTACGCGTTTGATGATTTTTTTTATTTATTTAACGTTTTTTTAAAGCAGGGTTTTAAAATTTAAAAATTTATCAATAACGAAATGCACCAAGGGAAAAGCTAAAAAAAAAATTGCGTTCTTTTGTTTACCCTTCATAAATAAAAGTTGACTCCCCAAATTTTTAAAAAGGCGAAGATTTAAGGAATTTTTAAAATTTAATGAAATATTTTTTTTAAAGGGCTCGAAATGGCATTTTTTTTGGGGCCGTTTTTTTCCTGTTTTTTTTTTTGTAATATTAAGAACAAACTTTTACAAAGTTTAAACAGTATATCATAAAATACTGAAAAAAACCGTCTATCAAATATTTTCCTGCCCCTAATATTTTTGGGTTGGTCGCCCCGGGGGCCCCCCTATGAAACCCCCCCTGAAATTTTCAAAACTTTGTCGGTGAACGGCCCAGGTATACAGGGGTCTAGCCGGGTTGGTACCCAAATAACCACAGCGGTAAAAACTGCTGGTGGGCCTTCCCACGGCCAAAAAAAAACAGTCATGACCCCCTTTTTCCCGGTGTAGTTTTTGGGGGACGATCATCATAAACGTCGCGTGCTGCCATGGCGAATCTTCTTATCAGCTGTGGTTTTGAGGGGGAAAAAACGCGGGAGTCGGGCCCGGGAGAAAACCGTTTTTTTTTACGTAGCCCGCCGGAAAAAAGGGTTTTTCCCCTGGGTGCCTCCAAGCCCCCAACTCAAGTTAAATTTTTTAGATCGACTAAAAACTTTACTCGCAAACACCCCAAACAAGTTTTGGACCAAAATGTTTTCTTCATCCCAAATTTGTTTTCTTTCTTTACCAACATCATTTTGGAAATGAAATCCCTCCAAGTACCCCCCTTTAAAGGGCCTTCAACCCCGCCACCACGAAAAGGTGACGGACTCCCCATAGGGGGCCAGCTTTGAGGAGCCCCCACTGATATTACAAACACCAGCCTGTTTTTTTCCCACCCTCAATTTTGCTACCCCAAATTTTAACACTGGCCCGACCCCAAAAAATTTGGTTTGAGTTCATTTTGTGGGGGGGGGGAAAAAGCTTTTTCCCCTTTGCTGTTTTAAAAAAAGGGAATTGTTTTTTTTTTTCTCTAGCACGTATAGTTTTTAAAATTTTGGGCTTTTAAAAAAATTTTTTATTAGCTATTAAATTATTTTTACGTATATTAATTATATAAAATTAATCGAAACCACCCCCAAAGTTAATATATTTTTTCCCTCGAAATTTAAAAATTCTGGTGGGGGCCCGGCTTTATTAGGCCCTAATTTTACTACTGGAAAAAAATATCCCTTAAATTATGTTATTTTTAAACGTTGTAGGTCCGCAAAAAGTCCCCTACCCATTTTTGGGACTGAATGGGCCCCTTGGTATGGGTTTTTCCATGGGGGCCCAATGTCCGGTGAAAACGTTCCCCCTCCCATCCACGACCGGGGGGGGCCCCAAAAGAATTCTTTGGGGAAAAAATTAAAGGGATGTAAAGGGAAAAAAAGGGTTTTTTTGAGTAAAACATCCAAAGCCCAAAAGCGCAGGGGAAACCCTCTTAAACTGTCTTTTAAAATTCCTCATAATTCATGCTTGAACATTCCCTAGGTGTTCTTTTTAACGGGCCAAAAAAAAAATTTCTTCCAAGAAAGCTTTTTCCGGGGCATTGGGTTTCTTAAAAAAGTCACATTTGGAGTAGTTGACGAATTTGGGGGCCTTTTTAAAAAAACACCTGTTTTATTTTGGTTCAATACAGTGCGTTAAAACTTTGCTAACAAAATTGAAAGCCACACCTTTTTGATCCAGGGCCCTTTCACAAAATTTTTTCTTTAAACCCCCAAGTTTCAAAATTGCAATGGAGGTAAGTCCCCCCTTTTTCACTGTCAAAAAAAAGGGGGTTTTTGTACAAAACTTTTTAAAACCTGCCAGGTAAAGGCCCTTTCGGTCTTTCCCGGGCCCAACCCTTTTTTTTGAATCCCTTTGCTGTCCCTCTAGAGTCCCACAAACAAAAAAAAACACAGGGTTTAGTGTAACCTAACTGGGTCCTAAAAGAAAGGAGTTTTTCCCCCTTAAAGGTCCCCCCCCAAAAAGATTCCACTGAGTTCTTCATTTTTTAAACAGCAGTTTAACAAACCCTTCATATTTTCATAAGTTTCATTTTATTTCATGGCCCTTTCGAAATTGGAACACTGGGGAAGCTTTTTTCCCCTTTTTGCAGAAAAAAGGGCCCTTTAGGTGTTTTTTCCTAAATTTCCTAGGGAACCCAGCCACTCCTTTTATCTAATTGTGAGCCCTCCCCAAAGTTTTTCCCATGAGTTTGTCAACATCAAAGCAGAACAGAGCTTGTTTCCCAAATTTTGAAGAACTTAAAATTTTTTTTTTGTCTCGACGAAACGGGGTGATGAGAAATCCTTTTTTGTAGCAAATTCCATTCCTTGAGACGAGAACCCAAGGACTTCATTTTCCCCTTTTGGGGTAGACCCAGGTCCCTAGCAAGGGTCTGTGCATTTCCTGACTGATTAAAATTTGGGGCTCCGGGTTGTCGGGGCCCATTTCTTGAAAGTCGTTTTTCCAAAAGGGGATTATCCTCCTCTTTGAATCTGATTCATTTATAGAAACTTGAAATTTGGGAAAAACTTTTGGGAACTGGGAGATCGGGGCCCAAATTTTGGCACGGGGCCTGAGGGCAGAAGGTACGCCCAGGAACCGGGATTTTAGCTCGCGTTTTTTACGGGGAAATCCTTTGTTTATTAGTGAGGCAGAATTTGCAGGAAGTACTGTGATCCTTTTTTTTTTTTTTTCACCCCAAAAACCGGGGGGATGCCGAATGCCATGCCTGATGGCCGTTTCCCACGCATCCATTCATTCAAGGGGTTTCACACGGGGGTTTTGCATGCTAGGGTGAGGGGCCCACTTCTTATCTTAAAACCCCTATAGGGCACTTGAATAATGCGATAAGCTGCTTTAACATTTTTTTTTTAAGAGGTTTTTTTTTAGACGGGTTGGGGGGTTTTAAAATTTTTCCCCACATAGTAAAAAAAAACTGTCCGATGCTTTTAAACCCCTTTTAGGGCGCCCCATCCACCCCGGTACAAGGTACAAATTCCCGGTAAACCCCCAAAAATTGGGGAAACCCCAAAACCTAAATAAACCCACATCATATCGGGCAAAGAATTTTTAAAATTTTTAAAAAACATATGCCCAATAGCTGTAGGATCATGGAAAAAATTTAAATTTCCACAGCCGGGCAAACCCCCTCGCCAATACGCAGCGGCACCCCCTCCCCTGCTCACTGCACAAACTACACTGACCCCAAAAAAAACTGCACTCCCCTAAATGGGCCCTTGAAAAAAGGGAAAAAGACTAAGATTTTTAAAATGAAAACTTTGGTTTAAAAAACCTATTTCTGCTGTTTTTCCCCTAAATTTTCAAAATTTTGCGTCTGGTTTAAAAAAACGGGGCGTGAAAAGAGTTAATTAACTAGATTGGGGGTTTCAGCAGGGTCGTTTTAACCTAAAACCAGCTTCATTTAGTCCAGAACTTTATCTTCGTTTTTTTTTTTGTCAAACCAGGGGAATTTATCAAAAACAAACAGAAAATTTTTGATATAAAATTTAAATTTTTAAATGTATTTTCTTGGGATAAAATTTTTGGTTCTTTGGTATGAATTTTTATATTTTAAATTATAAAATATATATGATCTTTTAATTTTAGGGATATAGTGTAAAAATTATCAGGGTAGTGATGTCTTTTACGAGAGATAAAATTTTATAAAAAATAATAAAAGGGTTTTAAGAGAAAGCCCCCGGGTAAGCGAAAAAATGATAATTTGAAAGTATTTTCAAATTTCCAAAGTTTCCTGTTATTAAAAAATTGCTTTAAAAACACAAGGGAACCCCGAAAAAGAAATACATTGAAAATGGCCCTGGGGAACTTTAATTTGAGATAATTTCCCTTGCACGTGACGTCATTTGCCTCTTTGTGCAGGCAACAGACGGGGGGAAGATGCGAGCGGGGGGGGACCAACAAACTCCCCCTTGCCGCTGTTTTTGGGGCCCGTTAGGGGCCCTTTTCCCCCTTTTAACCAAATAAAATTTTAATCAGTTAAAATTATATACTGTTACCCTTTTTGGGAAATGTTTTTCTTTTAATTTTAAATCAAATAAAAAAAAAAATTTTAAAAAACACAAAAGAAATGCCTTCATGCGATGATGAAAGAGATAAACCCTTAGATTCACTTAAACTCGTCGCCTTTTAAAGTTGTGAAAGAAAACCCTTTTAACCAGGGGGGAAATATAAATAGAAGCGGAATCTTATTTTTCTTTCCATTGATATATTTCGCACCCTGATCCAATGTTTTTAGCACTAGGCAAAAATTAGCGTTAATTTAAATAAATAACTACATCCCCCCGGGTTTTTTTTCCCGATTGATTATTTTATTTATTTACTTATTTTATTTTTTTTTCTGAAAAAATAAATGATTTTTTAAAAGGGAGGCTAAAAAAAAAAAAAAATTTCTGGGGGGGGAAAAATTTTGTGGTACCCAAGGTGGGAAAGGATAAAAAGTTAATTTTAACATGAATACCACGTTTTTAAGTCTCACCCCTTTTTGGTACCCTTCTTTATTTTTTCTTATGGGCCCTTTTAGTTCCTGCAAACCGTTTATAACCCGCCCGGGGATCAAAATAAACCCCCGACCCCAAACCTTAGTATCATCAGAAAAAACATGCTGTATAATGTTAATCCCCTTTATCAAAGTCGTTGATGTAAACAAAAAATATAAAGTCTGTAGTCTTTTTCGTAATTCCTTTTAAATTCCCGGCGAAAATACTTGGGTCGATTGAGCTCTGTTTCTTTATTTGTACATTTTTTCTCCCCTTCACTGTTTTTTTTAATTTATACCATTTTGGGTCTTATTACAAAATTAATGTGGAAATAAAAAGCTCCCCTTTTTAAAAGTATCCCTAAAAAGGGGAGCCCGCTTTCCCACTGTATTGTGATAAAGGGGAAAACGCCCCAGCCTTTTGGGGGGGGAAACCATTTGGTTTCACCCCTTTATTCCGAAGTGTTTTTCTGACACCACCATTTGTAATTGAAAAAAATTACAGGGAAAAACCAACTTTCCCCCTTTGGTGAAAACTTTCGGGTATTTTGGCAAAATTGAAATTTTTAATTACAAAAAAAAAAAATTTTTTACAAAACAGCGGCTTGTGGCATAAACATTTTCCCCCCTTTTTTTAAAATCCGTGCTTTTAGGGCCAGGCTTTTTTTTCTTTGGGTACAAATTTATTTTAAACAGGGTTTCTGAATCTACCCCGGCTTTGCCTAAATTAAAAATATTGGTATTTTTTGATATTTTCCCGATGGGGAAAATATCTAGAGCAGGGTGCAAAAACCGGGTGAAACCTTTTTCCCACCAGGGGGTACGAAATCTTACCCCCCTAGGGGGACGAGACCTGCTGAAACCCAAAAATTCAATATCATACTGATGAGGAAAATTGGTATTACATTTTATAAATTTTTTTGTCTGTCAACAATAATTTTTCCTTTAAACCCCCTGGAGTCCCCAAAAATTTCATCATTAAGGGCATACTTTTCAAAAAACTTTTTCAAAAAAATTTAGTGAAATTTCACCCCCCTTTGGGGGGTCACCCTTTTTCGTGGTAGCGGGGCCCTTTAAACGTGGTCGCCCCCCCCCCCCCGGGCCACCTACCTTTTTGGGGGCCTGCCTGGCCCCTTTTTTTGGGTTTTTGGGGGCCCCCCCTCCCCCTCGTGGACCAAACGTCCCCCTTCGTCACTGGGAGGTGGAGCCTTCCGGTGATGTCCCTTTTAATTCCCCCCCCTTTTTTTCTCCTTTTTAGGGCGGTTTTAGGCCCGGGTTTGGGCCCTTCCCCTTTTTTTTTTTTTCCGGGGGGCCTTTTTCCCCCCGCTTTCTTCTTCCGTTTAAACTTCACACTCCGCTCCCCCCGGTTTTTCCGTGCGTTGGGGGTCCGGGATATTTCCCCCGGGGCCCCCCCTATCGGGAGTTGAGGGGCCAACGCGGCCGGGGTTTTAGTTTCCCCCTTTGGGGGGAAAAACGCTCCTTTTTGGGAGGGGGGGTTTGGAAATAAGACGGGAGGTCCGTGTGGGCCCCCCTTTAAACAATCGGCGGCGGGGCATGCGTTGGGTTTGGGCCAAGCGGGGGTTGCCTGGGGGGCCCCCGCATTTGGCCCGCGGCCCAAACAGGGGCCGTGCAAACCCAAGCGTAAAACTGTACTTTTCCCCCCTAACCCATGGGCCCGTTGGGGTGAGGTCCCTTCCCCCAACAGACGGGGTTCCCCTCGGGGTTGGGGGTTTTTGGGGGGGTGGGGTGGGGGGGTTGGGGGGGTGGTTTTGGGGGGGGGGTTTTTGGGGAAGTCAGGGCCGGATTTTTTTGGAAGGGGGCATAGTGGGCCAAAAACCTTTCCCAGGGGCCCCCACAAAATGGGGGAAATTTCCCAAAAGGTGCCTTTTGGGGGGCCCACATATTTCAAATTTTTGGGTTTTTATTTATTTTTTTTCTTAATTTCTCCTTGTATATTTTTTTTAATAAATATTTTTTAATCAAGAGGGGCCTTAATTTTTTTTAATCAAAAATTAAAAATTTTAAACTTTTTATCCAAAAACCCATGGGGGTATTTTTTTGCTTTATTGCCCTGGCCACCCTTTCTAGGTTTTGAAAAGGGCTCCCTCAACAGATGTTAGGGGAAAAAAGGGCACGGCTGCTGATTAAAGGGGGGTTTAAAGGGCGACCCGTGGCTGATTTTTAGGTAAGTTTTTTTTTAGTAATTTTTTTTTATTTCGATTTTAAAATTTCGTACCAATTAATGATTGCTGGGTCCATTTAATAAAACAAAGATTTTGCTATTTAAGGGACAGAAATACGGGGATATGGGCTATAAAGGGATGAAAAGAAGTAAAGAAAGTGAAAATTTATTTTGTACAGAAAAGACGTAATGTTTTTTACATAAAAAATGGCGTCGTATATCGTATGGTGACAGTTCAGTGGGATTTTAAAACATTAACTGCTTTTTGGGCCCCCCGGTGTAAACCCAGCAGATTTTCCTTTTTTGCGAATTGGCCCCACCGGGCCCCAATAACCCTAAATTTAAAAAAAGTTTTCCAAAAAATGAGTTTCTAGCCAATTTTTTTATGTTTAAATTTTTATTTTTTTTGGCTATAAATGTCTTGCAAAGAAAAATCAGGTAAAAAAAAAATACTCATAATTGTGTAAAAATTAATTATGATTAGGCCCAAAAAACCTTTTCCTTTTTCATCCCTTTTTTTTTTTTTTTTTTTGGGTTTTTATTTAAATGTGATCCTATAAGCATTATAATCAATTTTTGGGAAAAAAAAGCAAATTTTTCAAATAAAACATTTCGAAAGCATTTTTCATATAAAACAAAAATTTAAAAAATTGAAAATTTGATGCATTGATAAGATAAAATTTTGTATAAAATACATGCTTCCAAAATCATAAAAAAAACTTTGTAACCCCAAAAATTGGGAAGGGGTATTTTTCTTAAAACAAATTTTCAATTATTCTTTCATAAGGGAGCAATTTAAATTTAAATGTTTGAAGAAAATAACCCTAAAATCACGAAATTAGTTTTCCCTTTTAAAAATAAATAAAAAAAAAAAAAAAATTGAAATTTCCGAATTGTAAACGTTTTCCCCAAATTTCCCAAGCATTTTTTCCTTTGATGAGGCATATTTTTTTATTGAAACAGAAAAAAAGGCAGGGGAAAGGGGGCTGACCATCAAAAAGCACTGCAGAAAACTCTTCTAGCCTTTTTTGAGGCCACCCGTATCCTTCTCAGTGGGTATCTTTTTGTAATCCTTGCATCTTTTCTTGTGCTTCCCCGTGTATCCCAGGTTGGGATATCCTAAAATAAAATAGATTGATCAAAAAGTAAAAGAAAAAAAGAAAGGGGGGGGGGGGGGCTGAGAATCTCCACCCCAGTGGGTGCAACATTTTGGAAAACTAATTCCCGAAAAAACCTTTAAAAAGAAAAAGCAAAAATTGGGGCAGTCGGCCCAAAAGCCACCAAAAAAAGGGGGTTTTTTTTTTTGAAAGGTTTTGCAAAAAATGGGGGAAATTACCAAAACGTTCTTTACTATGTCTATCTTTCCCAAAAAATTTGGGGGGGTCTAAAGCTTCTATTGCAAGTAATGGGTGCTTCGAATCCCCAGTTTTAAATCGATGGGTTCTGTGAATTGGGAAAAACCCCCAATAGGGTTGCTGTCCATGAAAAATCAAAGGTCCATTCAAGCGTTTTTTCCCGCAAAAAAAATCGTTTCAATGAGATTGGAGGTGTAGAACCCCAAAGCTAACAAAACAAGTGGGTCAAGGGTTTAGCCGTATTGGGGTAGGGGCTTTTGAAACGGGTTTATTTGTGTGTTGAAAAAATTTCGTGAGGGGGGGGCCCCAGGGGGTTTTTCGAGGAGATGATTTAAAATAAAATTGGGTCTCCTCATAATGGAAAAATTTTTTAGGGTTGTTAAGCTTTTTGGGGGCCCGGTTTATGATTTCCTCAGGGGAACCCCATGCATAATTTAGCCCAGTCGAGGCCCCGTGGCCCTAAAAAACATTTATCTTCAACCCTCTTGAGAAAATTTATCAGGGCTAATTGGGGAATGAATTTCCCCCCAAGGAAAATTTAAATTTCACCCTATAAAGTTCAAAATATTACTCAAATTTTTCTCGATTAAACCTGATGAAAGGGCAGGGGTTTATCCCAAATAAAAACTTTATCTTTTAGATAATGGGGCATGATACACCTGTAAGGATTTGGGAAAATATTTTTCCAAAACAAGGACACAAGGGGGAAGAAATGTTTGAAGGGTTTTTTTTAAATTTTCCCAAAAGACATGATAGAAAAATTCAAAATTTTCGTGGGGGAAACATTGATAAAGCAAAAATCTATGGGGTTTTGGGGGTACAATGGGCTGCAAGCCAAAGTTTCGCTAAAAATCATAAAAGCATTTTTGGGTACCTTGTGCCGGTCCAAATCATTAAACCTGGTTTTGGAAAACTGCAGCTAATGGGTTTTCAAAACAGCTATTTCATTTTTTTTTTTTTTAGAGGCCATTTATTGGGGTTTTTTTCCCTTCTTTTCCTTTTTTTCTTTTCCCGTTTCTTTTTTTTTCTTTTTTTCCAATGTCTTACAAAGGGGTTTTCCCAAAAGATGGTCCCCCGAAAACTGTTTTTATTTAAAAAATTTTTTGGGATTATGTCCCAACCGTAAGACCCCTTTTAAAATAAATAGAAAAAGAAAAAATGGGGAGGGGGAGGGAAAGGTTATGCGTTTGAACCCCGGGGGGTCTCCCTTTGAAAAATTTCCCCAACAAAAGGCCAAAAACCATTTAAGGGGTTTTTTGGGCATTAAAATTTGGTTAAGGGGTTGTTTTTCCCAACCAACCCGGGGATTGCCCAAAAAAAAACCTTTTTGTTAAAAGAGTGGAAAAAAAAAGTTTTGGAAACCTTTTAGGAAAAAACCAGGGGGGCTTTCCTTTTTAAAAAGGGGGGAAATAAGCAGGGGAACCGGGGGGAATTAAATTTACGGCCCCGTTTCAAAGGGGGAAAGTAATGGGCCACCAAAACCTTGGATTTAACGGTTTTTGGGGAAAAGGATTATTTCCATCAAAAGCCCGTTGCAAAAACCCAAATTTTTTCCAGCCCCCAATTTTTCAAATCCTTGGGGGGGGGGGGGGGGGGTTTGGTTAAATTGAACCAAGAAGAAAATTTTTCCCCCTTTTTGGAAAAGGGGAAAAAATTTTCAAACCAGGAATTTTATGAAATTAAGGCCAACCCGTTTTCAAATTGGTTGGCGATCAAGAAGATCCACAAACCCCCAAATTGAAAATTTTAAAAAATCAGTTTCCCCGCTTATCAATTTTTTTTGGGGACAAATTGGGTTCCCCGGGGAGGGGGGGGGCAAAATTTTCCCGGGTTGGGGGCAACCCCCGGAAACAAAGGAAGTTGGTAACCCAAAAGTTAAAAAAAAAGTGCGGATGTACGGGCTTTGGTTTCAAAGGGTTTGGAGAAGTTCTTCAAAAAAATGAAATTTTTTTTAACCCAAAAAAGTGAAAAAAAAAATTTCTTGGGCAAAAAGGGTTTCCCCTGTTGAATGGGATTTAAAAAATCAATTTAAAAAAAAAAAATTAAAAAAATTTTGGGGTAAAAAATTGAAGGCTGGCTGCTGCCAAAAGGTTGTAATTTAAAAGGAAATTTTCTGGATTTAAAAAATTAGGTTAATTTTAAATTTTAGGGGTTTTTAGGTTTCCATCAAAAGTTCGTTAGGGTGTAAAAAAGGAGGGCCCCTATTCCTTTAAAATTTTTTAAAATGATGTAAATCAATTTTCCCTTTTATAATTTTTAACTTGCTAAAGGGTTTAAATTTTCTAAATTTTTTGAAAAAGGAAAATTTTTCAAAAAAGCTTTTCCCAAAAAAAGGCCTTTTAAAATTTTTCAAAAAAATCCCCGGAACTGCTTCCATATTTGTAAAAATTTGAAAGGGGGGGGCCCCCACAAAAAGGTGCCAGGGGGTTTTAAGGGTTAAAAGGTTTTGGGGGAAGGAAAGTAATTAACGGGTTTAAAAATTTTAAACCTTTTTTAAAAATTTAAACCTCCCCTTTTCTTTGGATCCCCGTCCCCAAAAAATTAATTATCCCCTTTTTAAATTTTAACTATGGCGGTTTTTTTAAAACCCCAAAAAGGGGCCAAAAACCAAAAAACCGGCCCCCCCTCCCGATCCCCTTTGGGTTTTTGAATAAGGGCCCCCCAAAAGGGTGAGGGGGGCCCCCCCCAATTAAAATTCCGGGGGCCCGGGGGGGTGGAAAAAACCCATGCTCCCTCAAAACCCCCCCGCCCCCTTCCCCTTACCCCCTTTTCCTCGCACTCCCAAAACCCCCCCAACCCTCGGGGTTTTGGCCCCCAAGTGGAGGCGGGGGGCCGCCCCTTCCTCCTCAGATCCCCGGTCTGGCGTTTCCCGCTCCAAGGGACGCAGACAGGAATTGAGGGCCGTACTATTAAACCTTCCGCCCGGGCTGGCGATCGCCTGCCGATGCTGCGCCAAGCGAACGCCAGCCTCAGGAAATCCTTACTTGTAAACACTGACGCCAGGGTTGGCGGACGTGAGTGTTCGCCACCGCTAACCTTCTCCTATTCTCGCTCGACTCGGCGAAATAGCGCAGGAAATCGCGGGAAATTCAAGTTTGTTTACATCTACAGTCGACACCACTGCTACGAGTGACGATGCTGGCTCTCTTAAGGCAACTCCTATATCCACTGTGGATAAGGGGATGCTCATTGACCTCATCAAGGAGTATATTGAGGGCATAGATGACAAAACTACCAAGTTATATGCCGTGATTGCACTTGTAGCTACTCTTCCAGACAGTGCCGTTATTAATCATTAAAGTTCGTTCATCACTGAACTAACGTGCAACAATATGTCACATGCTTCCTAAGGCAGTTGTGATATTAACCATTTAACCTTATTTACCACCAAACTCGTACAAAGATAGGGTATTATTTCGGTAGTGGGCTTCCAAAAGTCCTAGGATTCTTACCTACATCATCGTGTAGAATTATTCATTATGAATATTTTGAACCCCATTTCCCATGGTGCAATTGAATAATAATGATGTTACATGTACTACCGAAAATCTACCGTTATTTCAGCCATAAACTGTTAAGTTAGGTTAAATTAGATTAGGTTATAGGTGGGGTTTGGTTTAGTAACAGATATCAAGAAAAAAAGAAAATTATTAATACTATGGCAGTGCGAAGCGGAGCAATTAAGGTTTGCTAGGCGGGGCGGGCACCCCCACACCTGTCAACAAACATTGATTTCCGACCAAAAACGAGTGCCAGATTAATTCAAAACACATCAAAACTATTCAGAAAAACTAAGTTTCGACCTCGAAATCAGTGAATACCCACTTCCGAAATTTTACTAAAGATAGTTCTGATATTTATAATTTAAACTCGCTCACTACTTATCTAACGTGCAACAATAGTTATATCATATAATTCCAGTAGTGATATTATTAATTATTGAATATAATTTATCACCGCTTAATATAACCTAACATGTAGCAATCGATCATACTTCCAGTATCGATATTAAAGATCATCACTTTTTAATGGGGATTTGGCTTTAATTGATAGGTTAAAATGTAGGGTTAGGTTAGTGAGTCTAAAGGTAGGGTTAGGTTAGTTAATATTTTCCTATCCAATAGGTTACAGGGAATTTCGTACACAAGTTGTTTCGTACCTAGGTTTTGTTAGTTGTTTCGTACACTGATTTTGAGTTTTTTTCGTATATACGTGATGTCGTTTCGTAACTCTATTAGTAAAGTTAAACTGAGCTGAGTGTACGAAACGACTATGGTTTCATATAGACTATAAAACAACTTTTTGGTGTACTAATCTACTGGTGTACGAAACAACTTGTGTACGAACTGACTGCACCCGCTTCTATACACTCTCCTTCCTACTAAAAGCATCTTATATCTCCATTGAGATAATATTTCTCAGAATCTATTTAGGTATACAGAAACCATTAATTATTTAACCTAACATCACCACTTAACATGCAACAATCGACCATAAAAAAATTATACTTCCAGTAGTTATATGAATAATTAAATAGTTCACCACTTAACCTAACCTTCAACAATCTATCAGAGATTTCCTGTAGATATGAATCATTAAATATAGTTCACCACTTAACCTAACCCTTAACCCTTGTCGCCTCCGTGGTGCAGTAGGTAGCGTGCCTAGCTACGAATCTGCGGGCCCTGGTTCGATCCCGGGCCAGGGCAAGTCGGTGACCAGCCTACCCAGCTGTTCTTCCTCCCTTTCGGGGTTGATAAATGGGTACGTGTGTGGTGCCAGGTTTTTGTGGGTGGCGTCCCTGGTGCCTTTGTTATTGAATGATATTAATTGATTACGATTCTACATTGATTACAACTGAATTGAGAATTGAAATTTGTCTTATGACTTCACTATTTAATTATAGTACGAACACTTCTCGCTGCGGAGAGTACTGAAATGGGAATGAACTTAAGGGAAAGGGGTAGGAGTTAAGGTTAAGGGGGGAGGGGTAGGAGTTAAGGTGTAAGGGAAGTGCTGCCACCAGCTCAGGCAAGTAGTTCTATGGTTTTACTTCCTGGGCACGTTTGAATAGATATATGTTAGATTTATCTTGGTAGTCGTGGTTGATACTTAGAATTACACCGAGTAAGGCTGACTCTTTTGGAAGTGTGGGGTAGTATTATCCTAACACGCGGAATAGTCACCTGGGGTTTTTGCAATAAACACAAGAATTATATTTGAAACATCATCCTATTTATTCACCATGAAACATTATGTCTCTTGTTTGAGATCGTAGATACATATATAACTCTTATTTTGGCGCAGGGAAGCTCTTTAGAGCATAACCTGCCTCACCGAATCACATTCTTAGAACTACCACCCTATGTCCGTATCAACTGA
This sequence comes from Chionoecetes opilio, assembly GCA_016584305.1. Taxonomy (NCBI): domain Eukaryota; kingdom Metazoa; phylum Arthropoda; class Malacostraca; order Decapoda; family Majidae; genus Chionoecetes; species Chionoecetes opilio. Next base: position 90,826 of record JACEEZ010004016.1, on the reverse strand, counting down.
GCACTATAGGTATACATGGAATATATATATAGTAGAAAAAATGTGAGAGTAATGAAATGGTGTGGGATTCACTGTACCATGTGGCCTGGTTTCTGGAGAAAAGTGGAGAGACGACTCCTTAATAACACTTATAAGGATGGGGCAGGCCTCCTATGCGTTAGTGAAACTGAACAACTGTACCTATATGAGAATATAGATAGATATAATATAACAAGGAAGGGGGGGGGAATAGGAGCGAGGTACCGAGGTCTTACCTGGAGAAAAGGGGAGACACGACTGGCTCCCTCGAGGGTAACTAAGGCGAGGTTGGGATGAAAGGCGGGAAGAAAGGGAATGTTTGGATACCCTGAACGGCTTCCCCTGAAGGGATTATCAGCCCATGAATGACTTTAATTAACTAATGAAACAAGTATACATGAAATGGCTGCCTATAATACAGTTCTTCAACTTTGATATAGAAGAATTTAATATGTTTATTCTAATATCCGGGGAAAGTGTTATTTTCGTTCGTTCAAGCATACGAACGCGTTTTTTTGAGAGACGAGGTAGTGGAGTCGAGACATAAATTTAGTCGACTTTTAATTTAGCAAATAACTCTACTAACCCATCCATTTATGAACGTGATCTGTCATTATTGTGTCTAATTTGAAGGACATTAAGAATCTAGGAGTGTTCCTTGATCTGATAGGAGGGTGAGGGGAGGATGAAAAGCTTTGAATCCACTAGTTATCAATGATCGCGAAATAAGTGTCCCACGAATTTTGACTCGTACTCGGAGTGTATGGGGGGAGGGAGTGAGGGAAGGGAGGAAGATAGAAGTGAGAGATAGAAAGAAAGAAGATAAATTGCACGAGAAACGAAAAGATTGAATTGCTTACGGACATAACCCGGGAATTGTATGATAGGAATTCCCATCCTATCTCTTCCGAATAACGGGCATTACACACGTCTATTCTCCGGGAAAAATTAAATTCTTCAATATCAAATTAACTACTACCGGATCTTTTGTTTCCTTTCTAAAGCTGTGTCAAGAGGAGGTGTGTGTATGGGACGAATTTAGAGTGAATTTAATGGAGATTCTTCTATTCTTTGAAAACGGGTGTCTGCTTGTGTTTAGATTACACGAATATTCAATGAAAGGAAGTATCCCAATCAACCTACTACCTGGGTAGTAACGTGGTCGTCAAAACCTGACTCAGTACCCGTATTCTCGTTGCTAGGAATATCCCAGAGGCGCACGCCGGCTAGCCTCATGGTAAATGATAAGAGCCCAACAAGTCCTGAAATATCCGCCACACCGCAAGCTGGTTGACTGTGAAGTGAGTAGCAGTACTACTATCTCGAATTAAAATACTCCTCCCACTGAACCAGGCTGAGCCCGTGAAAACCAGACACTCCGAATTCTAGAAATGAGAAATCTCCTAGACCAAATTGTTTCATCTAGTCTGACCTACACTACCCTTGACTCATCAATTTACATTTAACACTTTTCGCTTAATCTTCACCTGAATACACCACAAGTCGGGTTGACTGTAACTTGAATTAAAATACCTTGAAGACTCACCGAACCAGACTGAGTCTGTTAATGAAATTCAATGAGAGACTGGTATCCCAATCAACCTCTTACCTGGATATATTAAGAACATACTGACCCTCAATTTGTTTTGAATCCTGGTCAATATTTTACATTTAACACTTTTCTATTTGATTTCCACAAAAGTAATAACCGGGTGACGCTACAACTACCCTAAACAGAGTAGGTATTAACCTTTCAGGTCCACAAAATAAATTATCAATGTTTATGTTCAAAATAATTCTTCCTTGATTTTCTAATTTAACACTATTGGATACCGAACTTTTCCATCTTGTTGTTGATGGGTGGCATCATGGGTCTTGTTGACGCCCTGTACTTCTTGATGGCCTTCAGCTCTTCAAAACGTTTCAGGAACTCCTGTAGGTTCTTGGAAACTAAGAGTGTGCCCATTCCTGAGCCGGTGTCGCTGCATCCTCCGTCTCCGTAGCTATTTGGGTCACCGCTGTTGCTCTGGTTGTTGTAGGACACGGCGGCGGCGGACAGGCAGTTCAGACGCCCTTTGATACCCTGCACGGCAATAATGTACAGGTTCTTGGCGCCTGTGTTGTCAGCGCAGCTCATGTCGGTGACGGGTAGGCCGAGGGAGATCCAGGACTTCCCTCCCGACGAGGCTTCACGTCCTCGCTTTGCCATGGTGGTGGTTGCGAGGCGTGTGGGTGGCTTGGCGGCTAGATGTGGCGTCTGTAGCGGCTAGGAACGGCGGCTACGGCGGTGAAGCGCGGCATCGATGGGGCGAGCGTGGCGGCTAGGCGCGCGGCATGCGGTAAAGGGCGGCTAGCTGAGGCGAGTGTGGCGGCTAGGCGCGCGGCATGCGGCCTGTGGCGGCGACGGCTGAGACGGCTGTATCGGCTCGCTTCTTACAGCTCACTGCCACATGGTCATGGTTCATGTGTGTAGGGTGTTTGGTTTATGGGGGAAAGATCTAATGAGCCTACTATAATGATCGATTACTGTATGAAAATTTACCTAAATTTTACTTTATCTTGCTATTTTCCCAGGTGAGATTCTGTTGCTGTTATTTGTAGGAAATAATATCCCACCGCTTTAGTCACCAGTGTGGTGCCAGGTTTTCGTAGGTTTTATGAAACTTTAAAACTTATTGTATCTTATGACCGATACTAAAAAAAAATCCCACCGCAAAACTACAAGAAAGTTGTCTATTTGACAGGAAATTATATCTTGGTTGAAACTGTAGTCGGGATTGATTGTAGAATTACACCGAGTAAGGCTGACTCTTTTGGAAGTGTGGGGTAGTATTATCCTAACACGCAGAATAGTCACCTGGGGTTTTTGCAATAAACACAAGAACTATATTTGAAACATCATCCTATTTATTCACCAGGAAACATTATGTCTCTTGTAAGAGATCGTAGATACATATATAACTCTTATTTTGGCGCAGGGAAGCTCTTTAGAGCATAAACTGCCTCACCGAATCACATTCTTAGAGCTACCACCTATGTCCGTATCAACTGAGCACTATAGGTATACATGGAATATATATATAGTAGAAAAAATGTGAGAGTAATGAGTTGGTGTGGGATTCACTGTACCATGTGGCCTGGTTTCTGGAGAAAAGTGGAGAGACGACTCCTTAATAACACTTATAAGGATGGGGCAGGCCTCCTATGCGTTAGTGAAACTGAACAACTGTACCTATATGAGAATATAGATAGATATAATATAACAAGGAAGGGGGGGGAATAGGAGCGAGGTACCGAGGTCTTACCTGGAGAAAAGGGGAGAGACGACTGGCTCCCTCGAGGGTAACTAAGGCGAGGTTGGGATGAAAGGCGGGAAGGAAGGGAATGTTTGGATACCCTGAACGGCTTCCCCTGAAGGGATTATCAGCCCATGAATGACTTTAATTAACTAATGAAACCAGTATACATGAAATGGCTGCCTATAAAACAGTTCTTCAACTTTGATATAGAAGAATTTAATATGTTTATTCTAATATCCGGGGAAAGTGTTATTTTCGTTCGTTCAAGCATACGAACGCGTTTTTTTGAGAGACGAGGTAGTGGAGTCGAGACATAAATTTGGTCGACTTTTAATTTAGCAAATAACTCTACTAACCCATCCATTTATGAACGTGATCTTTCACTATTGTGTCTAATTTGAAGGACATAAGAATCTAGGAGTATTCCTTGATCTGATAGGAGGGTGAGGGGAGGATGAAAAGCTTTGAATCCACTAGTTATCAATGATCGCGAAATAAGTGTCCCACGAATTTTGACTCGTACTCGGAGTGTATGGGGGGAGGGAGTGAGGGAAGAGGAGAGATAGAAGTGAGAGATAGAAAGAAAGAAGATAAATTTCACGAGAAACGAAAAGATTGAATTGCTTACGGACATAACCCGGGAATTGTATGATAGGAATTCCCATCCTATCTCTTCCGAATAACGGGCATTACACGTGGGGTAACCTGGGGAAGGTAACTGTGGTAACCCGGGAGTCACACTAGCCCTGTGTCCCGGGGTAACGGGTGCTCACCCGCCACAGGCTCTAAGGGCTAATGCCACGGAGATGAGCACCGCATGCCACGCGCAGCTTACTGTATGCTCCCATCTTTACCTTTTACTTAACCTAAGATGCTACACACTATCAGATACTTCCAGTAGTGATATGAATATTTAAATATAGTTAATCACTTAACCTAACCTGCAACAACAATCTATCAGATACTTCCAGTAGTGATGTGAATCATTAAATATAGTTCACCACTTAACCTAACATGCCACAATCAATCATAGTTCCAAAGGCAATTGTGATATTAATCATTTAATCTCATTCACCACCTAACAAGTACAAAGACAAAACAATATATAGGTTTGTGATATTAAACATTAGGAAATGTTTTCAGTATGTTTTATATCAACCACTTTTAATTCCAACTCAGTCTCGCTCAGGAACAAATCTAGGCTGTCTTTCTGTCTTGGCAATCTGATACATTCTGCTTTGGCTGGATCAAGCACTTCTGTATCTTCAAAATCTAGCAGTGCGTCCATAATCTGGAAAATAATATATGAAACATATAATAATCTAACATTCATCTAAATATAGTGTAAGTGACTTTAAATCAGAGAAAATAAATCACCCCAAAATAAGTATCAGATAAATTCAAACATATTAAAACTATTCATGACACAGTTTCGTCCTCAAAAACAGTAATGCCCATAAATGAAAATGTAATTCGGTTAGTAAACTAGCAAGGGGGGTCCGGGGGGGCACAGGCCCCCAGTTATATCAGGAGAGTATTGTTCAATAGTGAGTATTGGTTGAAACTGCATATTTACCCTTCTAATTGTAAAAAAAAGTTGTAACTCACTCAATTTCATCTGATTAACCAAATAAATAAAAGATATTATATTTTACACTAGGACCAGAGTTCCCTACACAAGTGGGAGTATGGTTTGTTTACCTTATTGTATTCTAGGAAACTTTCTCTCAATGAGTAAATAATTACTTTTGGAGATATAATATAACATGCTATTTATCGGGAGGAGAGAGACAAGTGTTTATGTGCGCCGCACTCTTCTTCCTCTTGTGACCTGCATCGCCTCTGTTCTTCCCTTGCCGCAGACACTTTTAAGTGAGGATTTGGCTTTAGTTAGGTTAAAAAGTGGAGTTAGGTTAGTGAGTGTAAAAGTAGGGTTAGGTTAGTTAATTTTCATATCTCCTATAGGTTACAGGGAGTTTCGTACACAAGTTGTTTCGTACCCAGGTTTTGTTAGTTGTTTCGTACACTGATTTTGAGTTCTTCGTACTGTTGTATTCTTGCATGAAAGTAAAACTCCAAGCTGACGTGCAGGGATTTTATGTAGTGCAGTGAGACAGTACAGCAGAGTACACGCAGATAAAACAACACTGCGTAATATTAGTGAGGGAATCAACGTCTCACTAGAATATCCATGGCGAGTAAATCCAAGTATGTACAGTAAGTGTATATCCCGAGTGCAACCAGATAACTGACTCTGCTCGCCCTGTAACCCTATATTTATACATATAGAATGAACTACCCGAAGTCTCGAACATAGCCCGGCTGGAACATGAATAAAAAGAAACTGATATCGAAACAAGTCCTAGTTAAATGTAAACTACCTATCATAGTTAGTAATTAGAATACCATAACACTCCCTGATCAGCCTGAGATCCATCGTCAAGGCGTCCCAGCTATATGTCTAGTATCTGGCGGGGCTTCCGCGTCCGCTTTTGATCGTCGTGGGTTGTCTGGCCCATACTCCTCCTCCGGGACTGCAATCCGCACTCTTTTCTTCAGCTCTTGAGATACTCCCAACTCTGCTCTTGCCTTCAACTCCATCGTCTTGGGCCGCAGTAGAGCGCGTAGCAAGGACCTCCTACTTCGTACAAACTGGCAACTCTGGCTACATGAGCAGCCCCATCACGTGAATGCCTAGCGGCCTCCTTAACTTGCTTTCCTTGAGCCACATGGGCTGGAGATGGTAGTAGGCTGTCAATCCGCGTGCGCATCTGACGATTGTTCAGTAGTTCACTTGGTGAAAATCCACTTGAAGTTGGTGTGCGCCTGTACTGCATTAAGAACTCCTGTAAGGCAGCTTTTGGCGGTAGCGAAGATTTTCTCAGCGCCTGCTTGAAGGTCTGAATCAGGCGTTCCGCAGCACCATTAGTTGCTGGATGATATGGTGCTCCCGTCAAGTGAGTGATGCTTCGTTCCTTGCACCAAGTCTGGAACTCTTCGCTGAGGAAACTCGAAGCATTGTCAGTTACCAGCGTGTGTGGATAACCGAAGTGGGCAAAGTCCTGCTCCAATAGATCAATTGTTGCCTTGGATGATATAGACTGCGTAGAATGAATGCAGGGATACTTAGAATAAGCATCCGTCACCACTAGCCAGTTGTATCCCATGAAACTGATGGCATGATCGAGTGTAAACGACTCCATGGCTTTTTCTGGCAGCATCCATGGTGTATGCTGGCTTCGCAGGTTTATTCTGGTGCTCGGCACATGATGAACAGTTGCGGGAAGTTTTCTCAATATCACGATCAATATTCGGCCAGTATACAGTTGTTCGAGCCAGCTGCTTCATTCGTTGCATCCCTAAGTGTCCGAGATGTAGAAGCTGGAGAACATGATCACAGAGGTTCGCGGGAATCACCACTCTGGAACCATACAGCAGGCATCCGTTGCTCGTTGACAGTGAATCCGCCAGACCTCTAAAATTCTCCACGTTGCTGTTCTTGTCTTCCTTCCTCTCTGGTGGCCAACCTTCTCAACAATGCCGCATGATCGTTGATACCACTTTGTCCTTGGCTGACTCCTTCTGCAGTGTCGTCGCGTTTGCTAGCTTGATCTGGGTGTTTTATCATGTTGATGGCGCAAATCGTGTCCACATCACTGTCACTTTCCTCCCCGTCAAAACAGGAGTCAGTACGTAGGTAGAGGCGACTTAAAGCGTCCGCATTACCGTGGTGGGCAGTTTTCCTATATTCGATGGAATAGTCGTGCTGACTTAACTGTAATGCCCATCGAGCCAGCCTGTTAACAGCGAGGGCAGGAGTAGCTTTGGTTGGTCCAAACAACGCAAGTAGAGGTTTATGATCAGTTACCAGCACGAAGTGTCGCCCGTAGAGATACTGGTGGAATTTTTTCAATGCGAAGACGATAGCTAAAGCCTCTTTCTGTATTTGGCTGTAATTGCGTTGACACTTTGAGAGAGTCTTATACACTTGGAAATCGTCGCTCACTACCATCAGAATAGCGGTGGAACAGCACAGCCCCGATCCCGACGTTTGAAGCATCGCATGAAATTCCAATCGGGGTAGACTGATCAAAGTGGACCAACACAGTATCCGTAGACAGTAGTTCCTTCAGGCTCTGGAAGGAATCTTGCTCTTCTGCACCCCACTTCCATGTAGAATCTTTCCTGGTTAGGCGATGCAGGGGCTCTGTCACGGTAGCCAAATCCGGTAGGAACTTTCCGTAGAATTGTACAGATCCCAGGAAAGATCGAAGGCTCGTAGCATCTGTTGGCGCGGGCATCTTGATGACGTCGTCCACTTTGGTTCCCTTAGCAACCCCTCCTGTGGATAACACGTGTCCCAGATACTCGATCTGGGGCTCAGCAAAACTGCACTTCTCACGTCGACAACGTAGTCCATTTGCATCCAGACGGTGAAGTAGACCACGGAGATTCCTTAAGTGCTCCGCTGCATTCGATCCGCTTACTAGTATATCATCCAGATATACTGCAACTCCGGGAAGGTCACTTGTCAGCTGCTCCATTATTTCTTGAAAATATCCTGGTGCAGAAGTAATGCCAAACGGGAGACGCATCTGCAGTAGTACTCCTCGATGCGTACTTAGTGCGAGTTTTCGTTGACTGTCAGGACCCAACTTGATTTGGTTATATGCGTCGGCCAAATCTATCTTGGTGAAGCCGTATCCACCTCCCAGCTTGCGCATCAAGTCCTCAAAGCGAGGCATCGGATGACGTGAGGGCTCCAGCTGCTGGTTGACAGTCACTGAGTAGTCGCCACACACTCGTATCCTGGGCTTCACCTGCCCCGGAAGCATAGCCTTTCGCACCGGTACCACTGGTGTTCCATAGGCGTTGAATTGTACAGGTTTCCAGACACTCGTGGATATACCTGCATGGTAGGTTCGAGCCAAGTCATCTTGAATAGCAAATGTACAGACCTTGGCTTGCAGAAAATCGGCTGGGCATTTTGCTTAACTGAACTTCAGTTCGAAGTCTTTCAAGCATCCCAGTTCAGGACTTGAACAAGTCGGGGAAGATATCACACAACTCCTGACAAGCCTTCTGTAGTGATTTGTCTGGCTGGGTCGTGTTTAACTGTGTAGACAGATGATTCTTCCTTCGCTTGACTCCCGCAGGAATTAACGACCTTGTCCAACGAGATTCGCATTTCAGCAATGGCGTCCCTTCCCAGCAGGTTGAGATTAGGGACTGAAGACACTATGAAAGGTATGATGCACTCCTGGTTTGAATCGAGCGACTTTGCAGTAGTCATGAACTTACCCAAGACGGGCATTGTGTGTTTGCTCGCTGATTCATATCGCACAGTAACGTCTTGCAACGCCGGTTTTCCAAGCTGTGTCCATATCTTCGTGGATAGGAAGTTTCCTCCGGTGCCTGTGTCCAGCTCCACCCGACACTGTAGTCCCTGTATGCTGATGGGAACTTCCAGCTTGGGGAGCTTGGCATTCTCCATGGAAACTAGCTGGATGAGATCACGCTTGTAGATATGCTTCACTTCCCCAGTCTTTTCCTGCCGCTCTTTTGTCATGCACACAACTTGCAGATGCCCTTTGAACTTGCAGAAGCTGCAAATAGCATCCTTGAACCTGCATAGGTGAGCTTTGTGCCCCAGCTTGCCACACCGGTAACACTTAAACCACCTCCTTACGACTGTAAGCTGACTTGGAGCGCTTGTTTTAGTCCGCGACTGGTACTTGACACGGGTACTCGCGTCAGGCTGGATCTTGTTCACGTGCTTGGCAGAGTGACCATACACAGTTTCCTTCGCAACCTTGGCAGCATCCTCCACTTCGGTCGCGATCTGGATGGCTCGGGTGAAGTTCAGCTCATCATCCTTGATTTTAAAAAGGGCCTTTAAAACGGCTTCATTGTTAACAGAACAAATGAAGCGGGTGTGTAGCGCCTCGTCTTGTGGGTCCCGGATCCATGAGAAGTCACACGTAGCAGCGTCTTGTCGAATACGTGCGGCCAATTCCTGAATAGTTTCACCTGGCTTCCGTTGCATGTCACTCCAGAACTTAAATCGCTCACGAACGATGAACCGTTTAGGGTCGAACTGGTCTTTCATGAAGGCGATAATTTCTTGCATAGTTAGCTCGTTGATATCCTTGGGGTGTCTGTTGGGCAGACAGGTTAGCCAGCAACTTATACACAGTGGAGGACTGGTGGGTCAGGAAAACTTGTGCTTGCTTCTCTTCACACACTGAATTTGCACCCATAAAGGTACAAAATCTCGCCCAGTAGTCCATCCACAGCTCGGCAGTTGAGTCAAATGATGCGTAACTAGGCGTAGCCGATGTAGTGGACACAACTCCTTGTTTAGTGCTGCTGATGGCTTCAATCACGGCTTGCATTTGCTGCTGTTGTTGCTGTTGCTGCTCCATCATCTGTTGCATCTGCTGTTGTTGTTGCAGCATAAGCTTCAAGAAGTCCCCCATCTCTGCCATACTGCTGGTTTGACTGTTTGGATACTGGAGTCGTAAAACTGTTACTCTTAACAGTATCCCATCCTCGTCGCCAGAAAATCCCTGTTGTATTCTTGCATGAAAGTAAAACTCCAAGTTGACGTGCAGGGATTTTATGTAGTGCAGTGAGACAGTACAGCAGAGTACACGCAGATAAAACAACACTGCGTAATATTAGTGAGGGAATCAACGTCTCACTAGAATATCCATGGCGAGTAAATCCAAGTATGTACAGTAAGTGTATATCCCGAGTGCGACCAGATAACTGACTCTGCTCGCCCTGTAACCCTATATTTATACATATAGAATGAACTACCCGAAGTCTCGAACGTAGCCCGGCTGGAACACTGAATGAAAGAAACTGATATCGAAACAAGTCCTAGTTAAATGTAACTACCTATCATAGTTTGTAATTAGAATACCATAACACGTACATACGTGATGTCGTTTCGTAGCTCTTGTAAAGTTAAACTCTGAGCTGAGTGTACGAAACGACTATCTATAATAATATAAGCGAAAGTGTGTGTGTGTGTGTGTGTGTGTGTGTGTGTGTGTGTCTGTCTGTCTGTCTGTCTGTCCGCGATAGGTGCCGCCCCCTGTGGCGGAATCCCATCATATGTCACAGTTTTGGAATCAGGTTGACCAGGGGAAGGTTTTAAGCCCACTTATAGGATGATCCGATCACTTTTGTTTTCTTTTTTTTAGCAGCCTATTAGCGAGAACTGTGAAGAAAAAAAAGTGGGTTGCGAGAATTGAGGAAACCTTGATGTAGGGTGATGGGTAATAGGTGAGTGAATGGGTGGGGTGATGGGTAGATGCCATCACCAAAACATCCAATGTATACATAATATTGTGCAATATGGTCCCTAAGCCAATATATATTGGACGAAAAGGCAAAATACACTCACCTCGGGGGGGAGTGGAGGTGTCTGGTGCTGTCAGCTGCGTTGGAACCTCGATGGTGTTTTGAAAATAATATACATGACTTATTTTCCATGAAAAACTTGCCATACACATATTTACCGTCGCAATAGGTTTGCTATCTCATGAAATGCTTAGTAGTATTGTAAAAAGTATAAACTGAATGCAAAAAATGTTGATCGCCCGGTGAGAGGGAGGTCCCATCAGAGCTCACGTTCGCCAGGCTATTCCAATACTTCTCCAACGCCAGCCCTGGCGGAGCAGCGCCTGGCGGAGCGCTCGTGACATTTAAAAGTAAGAAATCGCGGAGCGCCTGGCGAACGCTTTCGCCAGCACTGGCGAAAGATTTTAAAAGTACGGCCCTGAGAGTCGTGCCTGGCCCTAGGGCACTTCTACGTTGGACACCTTGCTTCTGTCCAACGTGTCCCAGGCCTTGTCCTACAGAGCAATACATGATATCTTCAAGGGATATGGTGTGTTCCCCGCATCCGTATTATTTATGATGACAATGGCCAAACAAATAGGTGCTACATCACTTTTGCTGCAGCAGAAGACGCAACCTCTGTATATGAGGAAGCCACAACAATGGAAATTGGAGAGAAACATTACAGAGCCGAACTCATTCGCTCTGTAAATATTGCAGACGGCCCTGAGGACTACATTCCCAACACTTTCGAGGAAACTACAACATCTACTCCACCTGTCCGCCAAAGCCCTACCCCTTCTTGGTACGTGGCTTATTATATGGACAGTGGTGGCAACTTTTTCCTTGCGGCGCGGTATTTACAAAAAGAAATTGGAATAATCCCGGAAGGCCACCTGAAAAGGTATGGCAGGGGGGTTTTAGTTTTAATCCGAGCCAAGGACCTTACTCAGGCTCGGATGCTCTTTCACATGCCCATCACCGATGACAGCATTTTTGACACCATCTAACCTCATCCCAAATTTTATTCCAGCAAAGGCGTAGTCTACAACTACATACGACCTATTTGAGTTTTCAGAGGCAGAAATACTAAACATGTGCCCGGAAAGAGTTCAAAAGATCTCAAAGGTCAGAGGAAGCAAAAACATGATCGTTATCCCTTTCTACGGATGAAGTCTCCCCGATTCCATCAGGATCGGTCCCCAGTCTCTAAAGGTAAAAGCCTTTAACGACCGCCCTATGCAGTGCTATGAGTGCTACAGCTTTGGGCACGGCAAAATTTTTTGCAAATCCCCTCCTCGCTGTGGTTGATGTTCAGCGTTGGGTTCACATGCCACAGCTGACTGTACGTTAATTCCCTACTGCTAACACTGCCGTGCTGATCACCCACCGAGTTCTCGACAGTGTGAGACATACAAATTAGAAGAAGACATCCTTTGCTTGGCCAACTCCCAATTTATCAGTGTTGGGAGCGCCAGAAGAGAACTTTCTCAGTAAAAAAGTATCATTCTCTGAGAAGCTTTTCCCCTAGGTAATGCAATGGATGGGCAAGGGGAGGATATTGACGTCACTAAAGGGGGGTAAAAGCCTACAAACCAACAGACTATTTTCCAGTGATGACGACACTGCACCCGCACCAGAAACACCCCTGAAAATTATTCGCTGCAGCTGTTCCGGTTTTTGCAACACACACCGAAACTTAATAAATTGGGCCAAAGCATGGACTAGACTGTTCTCAAGCATGTGGACAATGCCAAAATGGCCATTTTTTACAACACGCGTCAAGATCCAGTATCAGATGATGAAGGGGAAAATGTGAAATATGGAAAATTTTGAAGCTTTGGGTCGCCATCTATGTATGACGCAATTTTGACCCTTTCCGGTAACCAAATTTTTGGTAAACTTTTGCTGTATTGTTGTTCACCACATTAAAGAACAAATAAACACCATAAAAAATTTCTTGCAATTATTTTAGGGTTGTTGGTACTTTGACTAGACTAAGTAGCAAGTCCATACACAGTAAGTCTTTGCTACAGCATTACACCCCTTTCAACATGATTCCAATTGGTCATGAGAATGCTCTTGGCCCTTTGTGTCACCCCATCAAGTTTGGTGATTAAGTGGCGAAGACGCATTCATTAGCATGCAGTAGGTAGATGATCCATTGTAAAGGTTTCTGGTAATGATGTTCTATTAATCTTATAATACCCTCCTTTTTCCAGTGTTCACAGCTGTTCCATCACATCCAATTGCAATTACTTTGTTAGGGTCAATGTTGGATGTTTGATAAGAAACAATAGTACTCTCGGCAATAGGTACAGCTTTACGAGAAGTTGGTGTAACATGACCAATGTAAAGGGTTTATCAGACAATTAACTATTGCTCCTCTTTAACTGTTGTGGAGTACATTCTGTTTTTCTCATTTCCATATTTTATGTAAGATCATGTCTTCCATCAAAGTAAAGGGGCCAATACCGGAATCAGTTTGTGAAATTTCAATTTTTGAGACCTGCTCTCATAAGCTTTGCCTTTCTCGTCTAATTTTGCTACGATCTATTTTCTGCGACGAGTCACTATCTATAATAATATAAGCGAAAGTGCGTCTGTCTGTCTGTATGTCCGCGATAGGTGCCGCCCACAGTGGCGCAATCCCCTCATATGGCACAGTTTTGGAACCGGGTCGAGCAGGGGAAGGTGTTAAGCTCACTTATAGGATGTTCCAATCACTTTTTTTTTTTTTTAGCAGCCTATTAGCGCGAATTGTGAAAAAAAAGTGGGTTGCGAGAATTGAGGAAACCTTGATGTAGGTTGATGGGTAATGGGTGAGTGAATGGGTGGGGTGAGGGGAAATGGTGAGTGAATGGGTGGGGTGATGGGTAATGGGTGTGGGGTGATGGGTGAGTGAATGGGTGGGGGGTGATGGTGATGGGGTGAGGGAATAGGTGGGGGGTGATGGGTAATGGGTATGTGGTGTGGGTAACGGGTGAGTAAATGTTGGGGGGTGATGAGTGAATGGGTGGGGGGTGATGGGAAAAGGGGGGTTGATGGGTAATGGGTGAGTGAATGGGTTGGGGGTGATGTGAATGGGTTGGCGTTAATACATAAATTTCTACATCCATGATTTCAGGAAAGCTAGAAGGGGCTATCTGGAGAGTCTGTGTTTGGTGGGCCGAAGGCCCACCAAACACAGGTGGTGGGCAGAAGGCCCACCAATAGCCCTCCGCAGGAGCTAGCCAAAAAGTCCGCCCGGAGGGCGGCTTTGCGGCTAGTGGTCAATAATCCCCAGGTCCTGAAATACAGCTGAACAAATGGCTGCACCTGTTCGGTCTGATACTCCTCTTCTGTCACACTCTCTTGCCACCGTTGGAAGTCTCATTCTCATCTGATGACCGACTTGTGTATTGGTTTTTATGTTAGGAGTGATATAATTTTCCTCCTGTTTTTGGGGCAGGCCATCAAAGTCATGGTCTGAGTTTCTTTCAGTATCAGAAAAATCACATGGGTCATCCAATGTGACAGGTGACGCCAGCGTAAGGGAAAGACGTTGTTCCCTTTGTTTTCTGTTCTCCCTTCTGATTAACATTTTGGTTGTTGTAACATCTATTGGACCAATTACCATCTTCCTTGTTGATCGCTGGTCAATCAGAAATTCTTGCTCTCGCTTAGGAACTCTCATTTCCTTTTCACAGTGGCAATTGGAAAACTCAACACACTTGCATGAGGCTATGTCAAAAAGTTTTCTTGCTTCCTTTGTGAACTAATTTAATAAACTGTCAAAGCTCCTTTCTCCTGTTCCTTTTCTCCCTTTCATAGGCTACAATCGCTTGAGGTACTTCTGGTAGTATTCTTTGACTGGGAGCGATAATGCGGTAATGATGACATGTAGGAATGCTTGCTTTCTTCCATATTTTTCAACCTGCACTGCCACATGGGGAAATAATGCCCATTTACTAGTGGATTTTAACTCCTTCTTGAATCAGTTGGTGCCCTTTTGTGCAACAGTGCCCCGTATGTCCTCGTATGAAGGCAGTGTGTTTCAAAGCCAACAATTGGGCTCTCATCACTGCTCCGAGTTGTTCAGTTTTGGTTTATGCTTCACTGCCCATCTTATCTCTCACTTTGTCACCTGTTATTCCCCTTTTGTATCAGTGTTTTTTTTTTTATATCACTGAAGTACGGCCACGCGTACAAATCCTGAAAAATAAGATAATATATAATCAATAATTATTCAATGCTCTTGGAGCCAGTGAAGATTTAAAGATAGAGACTTTAAAATTTTTTATGGGATGTGTTTCTCATCATAATACACTTTTTAAGCACCCGTGGCAATTGGTGCAAAAAAAATAATATTTTTCAACTCCACCCTATTTGCTGGTGTCCTCCCATTATAGTGCGGTATGTAATGTTAGGAAAAGGGCTCCCGTAGGATTTTTGTGCTAAAATTGATTTTTTGCAGTTCTGGCTTCTATAGGTATCAGATTAACAGAAAAAGTTTGGGCCCAATTTTCAGACCCCTTACCCCCCTTTTGGGGGTCACTTCCCTTTTGGGGCCCCCCGGCACTGACCATGCACCTATCTCCCCCCAATAAATTGACCGTTTTCATAATTTGAGTATCCTTTTGTAGGTTTTTCCGGGTTTATGCCGAGTCGATTTATACACTAAAAAAAAAACCCGGAAGTGTCCTTATAGCACTTCCGGTTCAGATTTAGCACTTCCGGTTCAGAGTATAGGGTCTAACTCCATTTTTTCCTTTTCAGGCATGTTGAAAAAGCAGTTTTGAGCTCAGTCAGATATACCCTGTGAACTGAGATCGTGGTAGTATCGCGCCAATATGTCGGAAGGAGGACGGAGTTTGCGTGATCTGTAAAGAAGGTCCCAAACATCAAGAAGCGATTGGTGAACAATCCGGTCATGACAGATGAAATTTTACAACACTGTCAAGAGAGAGTGTTCTTGGTGATACTGAAAGGACATTCATAGATTACTAAATTACTTGTCAGGTTTAAATGAAGGAGAACTCAAGTACGTTGGGTTTATCATAGTGAATGTCGGAAACCTATCGTCAACAAGAAAAAGGATTGAACGTCTTAGGAAGAGATCCCAAACCGATTCACCTGTCTGCGCTCCACGAGGCCCCGGGGCGACCTTAAAGTGCTGTGGATCTGTTCGGCCAAAGCGGTCAAAGACTTTTCCAAAGGAACAAGTGTGTCTATTTTCCAACTGTGACTTCTGTCCCAAGAATGACTCAGAGCCACTGCACCGTGTTCTTACTGACTCAAGGGGTAAAACACTCCTACAGTTTCAAGCAGAAAACCCCAGATGACCATGTTAGAGTTTCAGTAGCGGACCTTGAAGAACCCGGCGACGCATCAGCTCTTAAAAAAGCACTATCATCGGACATGTTTGCGTCCTGCACAGCGAATATCAAGGGAGGCCCAGATCACAGTAATGTGCCACTCATTCGCTCAGTATGTGATGCACAATTGGTCCTCGCTATTCAAAACACCTTGAGTGACGAGGATTGTTACACTGAGCATTGCTGAGGTAAATGATGCCTACTTGTCAATTTTAAAAGATACCGTGTGGATGTAAATGAGAGTGAGAACTATCGGAAATACCTCAAAAGACTCATCAGCGAGCGCCTTCCAGAAGTGAAGTTTGTCACATCACTAAGACGGAATGAGCCTGCCCGTCTTGTGCTCTCCACTGCAGTCACGATGGCCAGGGATTACAGGTCCTCAATGATAAATGATGTTTGAGATATTTGGTCACCTGAAGAATGTCGCCAACCTTCTGCGAGAAGAGATGCTGCAACAACGCAGTTTGGTCGTTTACAGGCAGCTTCAGTAATTTTGAAAATCCGTCTTTACTCCAGTTCTTCATGAGTCACCTCCTCTTTGGTAGCCATTTTGGTCAAAGTGTCCGGAATACGAGACCAGGAGGTGGACAAAACTGTCGACGTTTCATGCCAGTTCCTTGTCCAAAATACTCGGACCTGATCGCCAGGTGAAACATCAGACAAAGAAAGACAGTGCCTTCCGAACAAACAGTCCAGACCCTCTGTCAATCGGTCTTCCCTTGCTGTTCATTCTAGAGTGCGTGACAAGAATCTTGTTGAAAACCTCTCAGCTGTGTATATTGGGAGTGACTACCTTCACATCATTAAACTTAGAGAAACGAGTTGAGCAGAGTGTTCTCCAGCGGATGAAGGAGGCTGGGGATTTTGTCTCCCAAACTTTTTTCAAGAAAGGCCTGAACACAGGGTTTTGCGATCGATAATATTGACCTTTGGAAGACACACCGGACGGGGCAAGGAACCTTCCATGGCACAGTGGTTGTCATGTTCCAGCAAGATAAAGATGGAGAGTTCATAAACCCGACCACTTGAAATACCAGAAAAGCTTCTCTCACAAAAGCCTCTGGCCTTTGACGTGAAACATGGTGCAAGAACCAGTCATCAAACCACTCCATGAGATTATGGGTCTATGAAATGGGAAAGAGAAGAAATATTCTGAGCAAAGACTTCACTCACACCTGGGGGCACTTGCAAACTCCCTTGGAACGATGATGGCACGGATATGATTTTTGGATTTTCACTGAAACTGAGTCAGCGAAGGAACAAAAAAACAGGACAGTGACATGAAAAGGGAATCAGGAAGAGTGGCCCCCAATGAGAGCAATTCCAGTCGACGCTATACTATCAGTCAAGGAAACAAGAAAACCAACCAGGGAAATTTGGTCAAGAAAGATGTAAATCCCAAAACTTGGGCTGCTACCAAATCTCTGCTGTTATCCCAGTCATCCGACAGCCCAACACGCACGAATGTAGAGGTGATCGCTCCATTATTCAAGACCACACCCACTGACTATGGGACTTTTTACATGTTTTCGGTTAGCCCAGGGAATCTCTGCCACTGTCTTTGGGGTCCACAGAGAAAAACTTTGATAACACTGGACCTGGACCTATATTCACGTGCTTTGAAAATTCAGCAGTCAGTTGGGGACACCAATTGGATCCAAGGGCAGGAGCTCTCCATATTGCTTTTTGCTGCTTACATGCTCTCGGGAAAACGTAGATGGCGGGTGGCCTGAATTTTGTGCCATTGAAAGTGGTGCATACACATCAGCACCCCTTTGTGGGATCTTCAGTGGCAAAGCATACAAAAGAGGCATCGAACCACATCACAATCAGTCTAGCAATATGATGATGCGGTTTGATGTCATATTATCCACTCTTTTCAAAAGGCCCAGTTAGTGTTCCGGTGCAATGCTTTCAAGGAGAAGCTTCATTCACGTAACCCCGATATGACTGAAGACTATGAATATGTCAGATCAGGGTTTACGCTGGAAATGTGAAACCACTGGAGGGGGATGAAAACATTGGAGAGTTTGCAGAATTCCTTTCAGCATACCTCGATCAAGTGGAAAGCCTTCTTTATTTCGTCAGCCCCTTTTCCGCTCAAGGGACTGGCAGAGTTATCTTGCTTCCTTGGAGAACCTGATCAAAATATTTCTTCGCACGGGATCTTCTTTAAATTACGCTCGACTGATGCCTGTCCATCTTGCACAAATGAATGCGCTGGAAGATAAGGGGCCTGAAACATGGAATGCATTGATGTCCGGTGACTTTGTTGTTGCAAAATCAGAGATACCCTTCACGAATCTCGCCACAGATCAGGCACTCGAACAGGAAATCAAGAAACTAAAGGGAACGGTGGTATGGTAGGACTCAGCAGAGATGAAGCTGCTTCAATCGACTCGTCCACCACTACACCTTGCCTTGCCCGTATCGTTGACGAGTATCTTGAGACTTCCCAAAAGTTTCCAGGTCATCGAAACGCACAGAGCATTACCAGCTGTCTGGACAGATTGCAACTGAGGTCAAGAGAGAATGCCATAAAGATCCGTCAATCAATAAGTTGCACTGCACAGACAACCCCCTTTAGAGTGAAGACACCATTGAAAAGTTTAGTTTCATCAGCTCTTGTGCCAGAGGTAGCAAAGCCCTGATATTCTGCATTATGCAGAAAAGGGTCAAAGCGATTCGGGGGAGTTCGTTTGTGAACGTCTAACTACCACATCAAATCTCTCGGTTTGGGACCCAAAATGAAGAAGCTCAAGTTGAAGGCTTCTCAAGTTGGATGGATAAATCAAAAGTACGCATTGGAGATAAAGTCATCAAATTGCGTGAGGATCGTATTTTACTGGGCAGATTTCTCATTGTTCAGGGAAGCCGACCAGGTCTAGTCCAAAATTCGAGGAAATAATTGGCAAGTACGAGATGTCAACAGTTTCCCCGCTCTCTTGTGTGCTGTTGATAGATCTTTGTACATCCCAACTGACAAAAGGGCCCGTCTGATGCATGCAATTGAAGATTCCAGGTTGAATCCCTTGATGTTCCTCCATACCAGACATAGGGCAGGAAGATCCTCCAGTTAAAGTTTTCATCATTGATGCAATGGGTGTACTTCAGAATATGACAAAGACGCCAAATATGCTGAAGATTCACAACCTTCAGGATGCATTTCAACAAACGCATAAGAGAATGATGACAAGCTATGATGAGGGGCGTGTTGTGTTTGATCGATACTTGGGATCTGTCGTTGAAAAACAAGACCCGGCAGAAGCGATCAACCACATCCATTGAGTACGAAGTTCATCCCCAAATGAAGCTCACCATGTCCATTAAGGAGTTACTTTCAGCATCAAAAACAAAGCGGAAGCCCACATGCCTTGTTTGGCCCAAAGGGCTGCTTGACTATTTCTTAAGCAAAGATTCATTCTTCTCGTTGTCGTGTACGATGATCATATCAAGGGACTAGGTTTTGAGTATGCTCATACACATGAAGAGGCTGACACATTGATTCCAAACCAAGTACTGCCTCTACAGTCCCGTGGTGCTGCCAGAAAGATCTGCGTATGGTCGCCCGACACTGACGTACTCCTGCTCCTTCTTGATCTTAAACGCCTCCAGACAGATAGCATTACTATATTCTTGAAGTTTCATACAGGGAAAGGAAAGAAGAAACGGGAAATAGACATCTTTGAAAGAGTGCAGGTTATTGGCCGTCGAAATGTCAAGGATTCTTGGACTCACAACTTCTCAGGTGCTGATTGGGGAGGCAGAATTCATAGAAATTTCAAAGAATCATGGGTAGATGCATACCTAAAGCTTGAGATGATGACCTTGCCATTGACTGTTCAAAGCATTAGGGTCATTTCTATTCCTGCCCAGTTGGTCAATGACGAGCTTACCCCGCAGGTGAAAGCGTTGGAGATTTTGTGTGTCATGTCTACAGTTCAAAAGGGCCAGCAACCCTACATCACTCAGTGGGAGCTGTTTCGGTCAAAGAACTTGGAAATGCTTCCACCAACTCGTGCTGCATTGCTTCCCCATATCATGCGTGCAAACTACATGACAATGCGGGACAAGTCATACCTGAAAATTGTCCAACCCTTCCTGCAATTGAAAAAAATGGATGGAAATTGGAGAAAGGCGTGATGTTCCACGGGCATGTCTTGCCCTGCCTGCCCACAAGCTGTAGTTGAACTCGTCAAATGTGGCTGCAAAGTAGGATGCAAAGGGGAAAAAGGTTTTAGCTGCTTGAAAAAATGCCTGCCCTGTACTCCTCTCTGTAAATGCTATGGCAGTGATTGCGCAAGCGCTATTCGGGAGGACATTTCAAAATATGGACATTGATGAATAACTGATTGATTTTACGTCCGATTTTGACATATCGCAAATCGACGTATCGCTAAATACTAACGCGCTTTGGGTGGAGGTTGGGCGCAGGGTGGGAACTCCGCCAGTGGAACTCCACTGTCTGTCTTTAAACCCGAATAAAGGAGGAAAGACAACCCTGTTAACATTATTTAAGTATGCCTAGCATAAAAACGTGGCATGGAAAAGTAGCTTAGACGGCTTCGTAATAGAAGCGGGTGGAAAACAACGAAAAATAGAGGTTTCGGTTATACCAAATCTGGACGTGATAGAGAAATTTAGATATCAGACCTGACATCAGCATCAGCAATTTAGTAGGGAAACAGTAGTTCACGTGTCTGTAACAAAGAAATGTTGAAATTTGTTGCTTAGTGTTACCAGAGACCAATCCTGGGGGTGCCAAAAGAGGAAATGACCCCCCAGAAAGGGGGTGAGGGGTCTGAAAATTGGGACCCATCTTTTTTCTGTTAATTGATTACCTATAGAAGCCAGAACTGCAAAAAAATCAATTTTTAGCACAAAAATCCTACGGGAATACATGGCATACCACACTATTAGATCTTCAACGCCAGTCCCTCATGTTAAGATGTTGGTATCGCCTCCAACGCCTCCCTGACTTGGGCCCTGCTGTGCCTTGTGATTCAGGATCGCAAATTTACCATGAGCGAAAGGCTTACCAAAGCCCCTTGGTTTCCGATTAAAACTATTATGGAGGGCGCTATCCTTCCCTGCTTACGGATCTGCCCGCATAGACCTACGAGAGTCGGTCCATGGCTTCTCCCAGAAGTCTCCTTCTGCAAAAGCCTTTCGCTCTCAAAAGGCTCTTTACCCTCAGGCTGAGCGTGTCCAGTTTTTAGACCACTATTGCACACATCAGGGTTCTGTCCCTGTCTTTACTGGGGATGGTTCCAAATCAGACGAAGGAGTTGGATACGGTGTCATATTCCCATCGTTTAACAAAAGGGGTCAGCCTTCCAAGTGTTTCATCTGTTTTTACGGGGTGAAAAAAAGTGCTATTTTTATGCCCTCATGGCTATTCCCACCTTTCCGGATGTCTCTTTTACGTTTTTTAGTGATTCTTTTCGTGTTCTCAATCACTATGTAATTTTAAACTGTCCCCATCCGCTGGTCAATGCCATCTTGGAATGGCTATATCTGCTCAAGAGGCGAGGCCGGACGGTCAGCTTTTGTTGGGTACCGGTAAAATGTAGGTGTTGCCCGGTAAGAGGAAGCTGATGCCTTGGCAAAAGCTGCAGCTAGAAGACCAGCTCTATCTCATTTTGCAGTGCCGGCTACAGACCTACGCTCGGCAATCCATAGATCAGTTCACACCAGTTGGCAGGAACGATGGAATAATATAGGGCAAAATAAACTACGCACCATCCACCAAAGTATCGAGGACTGGAGCTACTGCGGTCTCTCCCGGAGATGGGAGACTGCCTTGGCACGAGTGCGTATTGGTCACTCTCTATACACATGGATTCCTCATGGAGGGGGGCCACCCTCCTTACTGTGATGATTGCTTGGTCCCCTTAACTGTGCGGCACTTGCTGGTCGAGTGTCCTAGTCTTGGGGACCTACGTGAGCATTTTTTGTCCCGGTGTCGGGGGTCGGACGGTGCCTACCGTCTCTCCCTGGCATTGGGAGAGAGGTGTTTCTCTCCGGGACATAACTGTAGAAATTTATGCTATAAGTACATATTAATTTGAGGTCTTACCTATACGAAACCCATCGTCTATCTCATCCCGACACAATACCCCAACTAATCAACTAACTAGGATACTTATCGGTGGATAGTAGGGTTAAAATTGACTGTAGGCTTGATTAATACTGCATGTCTTGTTATCCGAAGTTGTCAACGTGATCGAGGCCCCCCGTGATGGACAGAGACGGAGGACGGAAGCGGTGTGCTTTGATATGGGCGTCAGGCGGGTTTTCATAACCCGCCCGTTTTCATAATCTTGACGCGGCGGATATAATCACTTGTGTCGTATTTTACCACGTGTTATTGTTTTTTAACACTATGTGCAAAGAGTCTATATACAATTATCTCATATATACAAATCCAGGTATATATTTAACTAGCCGCAAAGCCGCCCTCCGGGCGGACTTTTTGGCTAGCTCCTGCGGAGGGCTATTGGTGGGACTTCGGCCCACCACCTGTGTTGGTGGCACCACCGCCACCCACCACCACCACCAAACACAGACTCTCCAGATAGCCCCTTCTAGCTTTCCTGAAATCATGGATGTAGAAATGTATGTATTAACGCCAACCCATTCACATCACCCCCAAACCCATTCACTCACCCATTACCCATCACCCCCCACCCATTACTCATCACCCCCCACACATTCACTCACCCATTACCCATCACCACACACCCATTACCCATCACCCCCCACCTATTCCCTCACCCATCACCCCACCACACCCATTACCCATCACCCCACCCATTCACTCACCCATTACCCATCACCCTACATCAAAGTTTCCTCAATTCTCGCAACCCACTTTTTCCACAATTCTCGCTAATAGGCTGCTAAAATAAAGAAAAACAAGAAGTGATCGGATCATCCTATAAGTGGGCTTAAAACCTTCCCCTGCTCGACCCGGTTCCAAAACTGTGCCATATGAGGGGATTGCGCCACTGGAAATAGGTGGATAGGTGCGCCACGGCGGCACCTATCGCGGACACACATACAGACAGACACACTTTCGCTTATATTATTATAGATAAGAGATGTTATCCTCACGTAGGTCTGGAAGTGTACTGACACCCCGGTGGGCGGCCAGGGACCGCTACAAAAACCCAGCCACGTGTACAATTCCAGGTGGGTTGGATCTAATGGGCGGCGGCCAATCACCGGCTGCCCCAACCAAGGTGCAAATGCTTAATATTACTGGGAATGTTAATTTATATTATCCCAGTACTTATCATTTACTCAAATTACCTTAACTAATACCCACCACCACTACAACTATATATACACATCCCTACGTACCCCCTTTGATGAGCGGACAATATCTCCCTTACAAGGGGGGGGGGGGGGAACAAATCACCACTCTACCAATTCCAATGATCTGAAACTCGAGAAATGCCAGTGGTCGCTGGCAGTTTTAACTCAAAGGTTGGTCTACTGTGTTTTGGCTCCGCGACTAATATTTTTCATAAATTAATTTCGCGATAAACATTGATGCACCGCATCTGAATACCAAAAAATATAGTTCTTCTGTTGTTCTACTAATTATATGGATGACATGCATTACGATGGAACGTTCTATAATAGCAAATTAATGCAAATTACTCGCCTCGAGTAGCAAAGCTTAATATATTTTTTACATGTATATTGTGGCATGTAAAATTTGGGCGATGTTCACACTGTTTTCTAAGACAGTACTGCTGCGTCTGGCAAACGCTTGTCAAAATACAATAAGCAATGCCTTGGAAAAACGAAGAATAAAGAATGCCGAAATCGGCATGTTGCTGCAACAATGTAGGTTATAATTGTGGAGGCAACACGCCGCGGCGGGGAGTGGTGGGGGGGGGCGGAGATTGTGGCGGGGCGATTGAATCAAAACATTACGACTTCACGCGTCGATTCATTGCACTTCCAGGCTTTCTATCTGATTGATACACAATATAACGGAAAATATGACTGCCTAGTATAGATAACTTCTAAACATTCGTTATTGACTATATATATCAAGAGTAGCATTACCTCGCCTCCTCAACTAAACCTACTTGGTTTTTGGTTATTACATGTTTTACAAAATCGGCTTCTATACAATATAAAATTTAAAAAAACGTTCTTAAAAAATTTTACTTTTTGTTTTAATGCGTGGAAAAAACCCCCAATTTTTTTTTCCCAGTAGACCAATTAAAAAAAAAAATAGTTTAAAAAACCCACGCCCCCGGGCATTTCGGTTCCCGACCCTTCTATTAAGAGAACTGCAACTCCAAAATGCCAGTGGTCGGGGCAGTTTTAAACCCAAAATTTTGGGGAAAAGTTGGTAAAACTTAAAAAGAAAATATGGGCTTCTTCCCTGCACTTAAAACAACAAAGTTATATTAAGAACGATTTTTTTCTATTTTATTGTTATAGAACCCTTTCTGTAAAATTTTTGTAAAACAAAAAACCAAGGGGGTTATATGAGGAGGCGGGGTAAATGCTACTCTTGAATTAAAAGTAAAATAACGAATGTTTAAAAGTTATCTATCCTAGGCTCATATTTTCCTGTTATTTTTGTGTATCAATCAGAAAAACCGGGAAAGTGCAAGAGTCGCGCGTAAGTGGCAATGTTTTGATTCAATCTCCCCCCACAATCTCCCCGCCCCCACCCCCGCGGCGGCGTATGCCCCACAATTATAACCTCTTTTTTGCACAGCAACCCGATTTCGGCATTCCTTTCTTTTTTTTTCCAAGGAAAGCTTATTGTATTTGACCGTTTGCCAGACCAGCATACGTCTTAGAAAACAGTGGAACATCGCCCAAATTTACATCCCAAAAATACATGTAAAAAAAATTAAGCTTTGCTAACGAGGGGAGTAATTTTCTTAAATTGAATATAGAAACCCATCGTAATGCATGTCTCCTTAAATTAGTAAAACAACAAAGAACTTAATTTTTTGGTTTTCAGATGCGGTCTCAAAGTTTATCGCGAAAATTAATTTATAAAAATATTGTGCGGAGGGAAAAAACAGTAGCCAACCTTTTAGTTAAAACTGCAGCGACCACTGGCATTTTTCGAGTTCATTCTCTCAATTCGAGAGAAGGAACCCAAAATGCCAGGGGTCGCTGGCGTTTTAACTCACTTTTTTTATAATAAGGGTTTACTGGAAAAAAATAGGGGGTTATTTCCCCTGCCTTAAAATACAAAAGTTAATATTTAAAAACGTTTTTTCTAATGTTTTTGTATAGAAACCGATTTTTGTAAAAATTTATAAACAAAAAACCAAGCAGGTTATAGTTGAGGAGGCGAGGGAAAGCTATTATGATATTATATAGTCAATAACGTATGTTTAGGTCTTTCTTATGTTTTTTTAAGCCCCTGCTAACCGTTTATATCAGACTGTGATCTAAAAATCCCACCTATCTTAGTATCATCAGCAAACATACTGATATATCTGTTAATCCACTATCTAGTCGTTGATGTAAACAAAAAATAGTAAGTCTGTTGTTTTTTCGTAATATCATTTATTCGGCCGTAGATACTCTCGGTCGATTGAGCTCTGTTTCATTATTTGTACATTTTTTCTCACCTTCACTGTTTTTATTAAGTATACAATGTTTTATTAAGTGCGTCTTATTACATAATAAGGTGAATATAAGCTCACCATAGAGTGATATATACCTAGAGAGCGAGTCCCGTATCCCGCTGTATTGTGATGAGTGACGCCCGCAGCCTATTGCGGCGACCATCTGGTTTCACACACCTTCTTATATTCCCAACCAGTGTTCTGACACCACCTTTTGATATTGAAATACAACTAGGGCCACCATCGTCCTCCTGCATCATTCTGCATATATTAACATAAATCTGCAACAATAATATCAATTATACGAAAATGACGGCTAAATAAGGTAGCGCATAAATATTTTCTCACAATTTTTCTTTCAACTCTTTAGTTAGTGCTCAGCTACTTTTCATTGTACTATTATTTTAAACACGGTCCCTGAATCTACACGCTTTCCTGATTATGTTGGTATATGATACTGCCCGATGTGAAAATATCTAGAGCAGCAGTAGAGCATGGTACCTGGGGTACCTGTACCACCAGGGGGTACGAAACCTTACACCTCCGGGTACGAGACATGCTGAACAATAATTTAACATGATATTTATAAGGGAGCTGGAACTATATATTTATATTTATGTTGTCTGTCAACAATAATTGTCTTAACCACTTGGAGTCCAACTGTTTATCCTTAAATCATACTACAATAACTTCGGGAAATCGGGAAAAAATACCCGATTTCATGATGTTATTTATTTACTTAACGCTAATTTATGCATGCTGCTAATGCATTTACCAGAAAACTAAATATACCAATGGAAAGCTAATGAAATTCCGCTTCTATTGATATTCTCCATGTAAATAGTTTACTCGCAAAATATTTAATGGCGAAGTGTTTAGATGAATTTTAAGTTCATGCATATTTCTTGAGAGTCTCATAATGGCATTTTTTTTGTGTTTTTACTGTTTTTTATTTGATAATATTATAGAACAAACATTTCCGAAGATAACAGTGTATCCTTTATACTGATAAACATATATTTGGTAGGGGAAAGTTACCGTAAGCTGGCAAACATGAGCGGCAACTGGAGTTTGTTGGTCCTAGAGTGAGAGAGAGAGAGAGAGAGAGAGAGAGAGAGAGAGAGAGAGAGAGAGAGAGAGAGAGAGAGAGAGAGAGAGAGAGAGAGAGAGAAAGAGATTGATTGATTGATTGATTTATTGGCCTTTTTTTTCTTTTTTTCAGATATCGCAATTATCATACACTAGCCAGAAAGTCCGCCCGGAGGGCGGAGTTTCTGGCTAGCTCCTGCGGAGGGCTATTGGTGGGCCTTTGGCCCACCACCTGTGTTTGGTGGGCCGAAAGCCCACCTTGGCCCACCACCTGTGTTTGGTGGGCCTTCGGCCCACCAAACACAGACTCTCCAGATAGCCCCTTCAAACTTTCCTGAAATAATGGATGTAGAAATGTATGTATTAACGCCTTATCCATCACCCCCCACCCATTCACTCACCCATTACCCATCACCCCCCACCCATTCACTAACCTATTACCCATCACCACACACCCATTCACTCACCCATTACCCATCACCTCCCACCTATTTCCTCACCCATCACCCAACACCCCCCACCCATTCACTCACCCATCACCCCACACCCATTACCCATCACCCCACCCATTCACTCACCCATTACCCATCACCCTACATCAAGGTTTCCTCAATTCTCGCAACCCACATTTTTTTTCACAATTCTCGCTAATAGGTTGCTAAAAAAAAAAAAAAGTGATCGGATCATCTCATAAGTGGGCTTAAAACCTTCCCCTGGTCGAGCTGGTTCCAAAACTGTGCCATATGAGGGGATTGGGGCACTGGGGGCGGCACCTATCGCGGACAGACAGACAGACAGACACACACACTTTCGCTTATATTATTATAGATGTATGCAAGCAAACATCGTATCAAAATTGCAATGTTACATCTATGCATGGGTGACAGTATTTAGGAAATAGGCCCGTCCTCATTTAGTACATCAAGTTTCATGAAACACCAGCTAGAATACCCTACACTATTCATTGATGTTATTGTGTCTGTATGGTACATTTTAAGTGTGATTATTATCATACATATCATGTAAAAACACTTTATTTTAGCATGTGTAAAGTGGCATGTCAAATTTAGCAGTCGAAACTGCGTCATTTCGTGCAAAATGGGCGCCATTTTGAAAATATGTATATTAGATATTCATCCAATCATGTAGCTATATATCTTAATGGATTGGGTATGTCCATAAACTATAGGTTAGCATTTTAAACCACTCAAAAACCGAAATTAGAAGCAGAGATATGTCCCAAAGTATATTTTTCGGTATTTCATGGCGGCCATTTTGTTTTTAGCGCCACACCCCCTTAACGGATCCATTTTGTTGGGGTCCACCCTATATATTGTTTAGTATATCCCATATTATAATTATACCAAGTGCGTTGCTTTTATCACAATTTGAACAATCGATCTGAAATTATGTGCTAAGAAGCTGTACTATTAATGCCATAGACGGCAGACCTCAAAATCCTATAAATAAACCCATGGTGTGTATTGTTGTCATCAAAAATGTCTTAACTATCTCACTGTGGTAGCATGTGGCCAAGATGCCTCTAACTGATACTCTGATCACTGAATATTTTATACTGTAGCAGTCTACAATGATTGATTATATTATAGAAATTCCTTTTCATACCTTGACCAAGATGCCTGGATGCCTTGTATATTCAATGGTCGATAACTTGATTGAAGAAAACATTTAACTACACACTGCAGTTAATATTCGATGTGGCGCTAGAAATTCAGGACTTCTAAATTACATAAGACCTAAAACCTATAAAGTATATAAGTTATTATCAAATTAAATAGAAAAACCTATAACAGGCCACAAAGAATATAGTGGCAAGAATTATTACTCTGTATCATGAAACCCACCACACGTCACTCACTTTCCACTATTTAACTACAGTAAACACCATCGTATCCACACTTATTTACCCAAAGTCTGTTCATCATTATGAAGTTATTTGTCTTGGTGGCTACTGATGGCTTCCTTCCTACTACTCAAAATATTTATTGAGCTAACAGCCACTATCCGACTTTATCGAGTGTGGTCCTCATTTCTTGTAAGGTTTGTTATAATTATCCAAGTGCTGTCAGTTTATGAGCTCCACACAACACATTTAATTAAAAATCTCAGATTTGATTGATGATTATGAACATTCTGGCTTACATATTGTGAGCGTTTCAGGCTAAGTTCTGCACTATATGCTGAATTGGGGATACCAATCAATCAAGATTGTTTATGGAATTGGACCAAGATAATGGTTTTCCTTGGCTGTTTACCATTTGAGATTAAACGTTTTTTTATCCTGTCATAGCTCAAGTAATATAGCTCGTATGGATACGAGAGCATTTACTGTAGCCTATGGCTAACAATATCCTTACAAATCAAGCACGTGACTGTCATTATACTTACTCATCCCAGTTGTCATGCGCTTCATTACTCAGTTTTGAAATGGCAGTCTTGAGTGTTTGATTGGTCCTCTCATCTTGACCATTGGTTTGGGGGTGGTAGGGTGAGGCCACCAGATGTTTGATATTGAATAGGGCTAATACATTCTTGTTGACCTTGAAAAATAACATGATTCAATAAATGACAAGATAGCACAAGATAAACTAGAAGTTACATATAAATCAGTCTCATAAAGGTTGACCAATGACTGTATGGTCAGGCAGTAAAGATGTGGTCTGGTGGCCATAAGAAATGTTAAGAGTTAATACTGGGACAGTTATTATGAAGTTATAGTGTCACTCAGAAGGCAGAAGGACTGCTAAAGGTGGGTGCCAGTAGGTAGACCAAAGAATACAAAGGACGAGGTCTTGAGGAAGGACCAAGAAATCAAGGCACATAGTGCACGTCACCGAGCTGACTGGCAAGCTACCATGAGGTGACAAACACATAAAACACGTGACTTTCAGAATTCTAATGATAATGAATTGCTAGCATGATAAGAGAAATTTGTTGATATATCCATTACCAAAAAAAAACCACAAAAATAGTTGACATTGATTATGCCAGGAGCTTCTCTACATTTTTTTGGTATTCACATAATTTCTCATACATTTACCTCATTAACAATTCTCGGCCTTGATCAGTGGTAATCTTTGATGGTGGGCCATAGGCGTATATCATTTTCATCAAGGCCTTGGCAACACTGGGGCCGGATTTGTCTATTAGTGGGTAGGCCACCACCCACTTGGTGAATAAATCCGTCATCGTGATGACAAACTTATTCCCTTTTGGTGTCATCTTAAAGGGGCCTATAAGGTCCACACCCAGCACTTCCCATCTCCTGAGGCTCTAGATTTCTTGTTGAGCATCTATAATAGAATATGGATTGAAGGAACCTTCCCAAGTAGCTGGGGTGTGGCGGTGGTGATCCCGATCCCTAAGCCTGGGAAGGACCACTCACTACCGACGAATTTCCGCCCCATATCCCTAACTTCTTGTGTGTGTAAGTTATTCGAAAAACTGATAAATAGTCGACTTATATGGTTTTTGGAACGGGAAAACTTTTTCTCCCGTTCTCAGTGTGGATTCCGTAAGCATCACTCCACTACGGAAGCGCTTATTTCCTTAGAGTCATCCATATGCGGGGCATTTGCCTCTCGACAACACCATATGACCATCTTTTTAGACCTTGAGAAGGCTTACGACACAGCTTGGAGACACGGTATTTTGCAGTCTCTGTATGAGTTTGGACTAAGAGGTCGTTTGCCTGTGTTCCTCCAGAGTTTCCTAGCCAACCGGGTTCTTAGAGTTCGATTTGGCAACAACTTTTCTTCTGAACACCTGCTTCCAGTGGCATCCCACAAGGCAGCGTCTTGAGTGTAGCTCTGTTCGCTGTGGCCATCAATGGTATTGTTGATGTCTGCCAGAGGGGATTGTTAGTACATTATCGTGGACGATTTATCAATCTCTTTGCTGCTTCCAGGATGTCAGTTGCAGAGAGAAGACTTCAACTTGCTATAAAAAAATTTTGTAATGGACGATTAATCGTGGCTTCCGGTTTTCTCCAGCGAAGACTGTAGCGGTTCATTTTTGCAGAACCGTGGGATTCATCCCGACCCAGACCTGTATCTTTACGATAAAGGAATACCATGTAGGGAAGAGACCCGGTTTTTAGGACTCATTTTTGAAAATAGCTGACTTGGGTACCTCACCTTCGTGCTCTCAGACGGGATGTCTTCGAACCATGGATCTACTGAAGCCTCTCGCACACCAGTTTGGGGAGCTGATCGCGCTACACTCCTATATCTACATCGTCACTTATCCTTTCGAGCTTGAATATGGATGTAAGTGTACTCCTCTGCCACACCCACTCGACTGCGGATGTTGGATTCGGTACCCCATGCTGGTGTCCGTCTGGCAACCGGGCGTTTAGGTCATCCCCCATCCCAAGTCTATTGGTGGATGCTGGTGCCCTCCCATTAGATCTTCAACCCCAAGTCCCTCATGTTAAGGTGTTGGTATCGCCTCCAACGCCCCCCTAAACTCAATAGCTTGTCGTGCTGTGTTTTGTGATTTAGGTTCGAAAATTACCATGGAGCAAAGAAGCTTACCAAAGCCTTGGTTTCCGATTAAAAGCTATTATGGAGATGCTATCCTTCCCTGCTTTACCGGATCTGCCCGCATAGACCTACGAGAGTCGGTCCATGGCTTCTCCCAGAAGTGTCCTTCTGCAAAGCCTTCCGCTCTCAAAAGGGTCTTACCCCTCAGCTGAGCGTGCCAATTTTTAGACCACTATTGCACACATCAGGGTTCTGTCCCTGTCTTTACTGAGGGTTCCAAATCAGACGTAGGAGTTGATACGGTGTCGTATTCCCCATCATTAACAAAGGCGTCAGCATTTCAAGTGTTTCATCTGTTTTTACGGCTGAATAAGTGCTATTTTATATGCTCTCATGGCTATTCTTACTCTTCCGGATGTCTCTTTTACAATTTTTAGTGATTCTTTTTAGTGCTCTTCAGTCACTATGTATTTTCATTTTCCCCATCCGCTGGTCAATGCCATCCTGGAATGGCTTATCTGCTCAAGAGGCGAGGCCCGGGCGGTCAGCTTTTGTTGGTACCGGCCCCATGTAGGTGTTGCCGGTAAAGAAGAAGCTGATGCCTTGGCAAAGCTGCAGCTTTGAAGACCAGCTCTATCACATTTTGCAGTGCCGGACTATGACCCACGATCGGCAATCCATAGATCAGTCCACACCAGTTGGCAGGAACGTTGGATTACTATAGGGCAAAATAAACTACGCACCATACGCCAAAGTATCAGGACTGGAGCTACTGCGGTCTCTCCCGGAGATGGGAGACTGCCTTGGCACGATTGCGTATTGATCACACACTATATACACATGGTTTTCCCCATGGGGGGGGGCCACCCTCCTTACTGTGATGAGTGTTTGGTCCCTTAACTGTGGGGGCACTTGCTGGTCGAGTGTCCTAGTCTTGGGGACCTACGTGACAAAATTTTTTTCCCGGGGTCGGGGGTCGGACGGTGCCTACCGCCTCTCCCTGGCATTTGGGAGAGAGATGTTTCTCTCCGGGACACGAAGTCCATACCTTTATTGAGAGGGCTGGCCTTCTCAACAAGTTATGAGGTTTTTAATATTCACTTATTATTTTTTTTAATGTTACTATTGTTCTTTTCTGTATTTTGTTTTTTAAATATTTTTATTCTATCTTAAATTTGGGTTTTTAATTTACTTTTCGTGTATTTTATGTAAGCAAGGGGTCAATAGCCCCCGCAGTTGCGGCGCCTTAAAACTATAATATCTATCTATCTACTTCCCATCTCCCCTCAGCCTTGATGGGATGTATTTATGTTCCTTGTGTTGTATTTTTTTTGTAAAACTGACACGTGGGACAGGTCCCGGATCTGAAAATGTCACCAATTTCTCATATAAGACCCTGAAACGGTTGTTTGTGGATGAATACCGCCAGGACAATCAGAACCTAGTTGACAACTGAATGGAAAAACATGGGACCAGTATCATTTGCATGACATAGCTACCATCCTCCCTTCGGGTATCCAGTCTGAAGTCTCCACAACGACAAAAAATTGAAGAACAACAAAGTTATCAAGTTCTTGTCATGACATCGGAATACAGCAGAATACACGATCAAGAAACTAGGCACGACATATTGCTTGAATCAATAAACCATATAAGACTAATTCATAAAGGAATTATGTATAAACATCCATTCACATGCCTACACTTACACAACCCTGAACTAGGAAGTTAGGATGCCTCGGTTTGCTGCGAGATGTTCAAGTAGAACTGAAATTAATCGTCCGGACCCCTTTTTGTTGAAAAAACGGGGTGATGATGCAAAAAGTGGAAACATATTTTTGATATACTCGCTAATGGCTATATTTGGGTTGCATTAAATCAGGAATGATGAAATGGTCTGGACGATGACTTTAAAGGAATGTTTTTGCAAGTCAAGAAAGAATACATCCACCCACCGCTCTCAAATAGTGCCATTTTTTGCTTTAAACCAAACTTAAACAATCAAGAAGGTGTGAAGCATAACATCTTTGTTTCTCAACGAAAACCTTTGATATGGTAGAAATTATCGCTCATTTTGTCTCTATGACATATTCTATTAATTAACCTCCAACTCGATGTAAGGTCAGATGTGTGAGGTATCCATGATTTTTTACTACTTCTTTTAAGGATGGTTGTAAGAGGCTAAATGATAGCTAATTTGGGGAAAACCCGTTGCAAGGCTCAAAAGAGTGGGGTTGGCTGTGCTACCATGTCAGTTTGCTAATGACACCATGTTGCTAGCTGAGGAAACTTAAAAATATTTTAACTCCTTTAAAAAAGTCGTTCAAATCACCATTTCTCGGTTCAATACAAAACATGTCATTTATTCTCCATTATTATATCTTCCTGGCATCACGCATACAAACCTCGCTTCCAACTATTTTACATTTACGACTCTAGCATTGAAATCCACCTGCAATACTATAATTAAATTCCCTCCAAAACCCAGCTTTGAAATCCACCTGCAATACTATATTAAATTCCTCCAAAACTCCAGCATTGAAATCAACCTGCAATACTAAAATTTAAAATTTCCCCTCCAAAACTCCAGCTTTGAAATCACCTGCAATACTATAATTAAAATTCCCTCCAAAACTCCAGCTTTGAAATCCACCTGCCATACTAAATACATTCCCTCCAAAACTCCAGCATTGAAATCCACCTGCCATATTATAAAAAACATTCCCTCCCAAACTCCAGCATTGAAATCCACCTGCAATACCTGCACCTTGAATATTCAAAACACCTAATCCCCAAAAAAAATTTGTTTTCCGGGCCTTTATTTCCGAAAAAAATTCCCCGGGACTTTTGTAAAAACCCGCCCCAAAAAAAAAATTTTCCCCTCCAACAGGGCAAACGATTGTTTTTGTGACGCCCAAAACCAGGGACCCCCGCAGACCTCTGCCCTGACACTGTCGGCAAATGTTATGATGGGGCGATTGTACTTCGGTGTCAGCAGGTCTTTTCGCTGGGAAATCTAAGAAAAAAACGTTTGCCTAAAAACCCCCGGAAACCCCCCGGGAAAAAAATGACGCTGGTCGCGTTACTATGGGGAAAACGAACCTAAATTTTGTCATGGAATCCATGTTTGAGCCCGAGTACGAAGGGGTGAACTTTGTTAGCAGACCCTTGGGGTTTCCCAGGGGGGAAGGGGGACCGGGCCATTTCCCTCCAAAACATGATTGGTATAAAAGTTTAAAACCCCCTTTGGTTTTTTTGGAATCACAATGAAGGTATTTTCGAGAAATCCTATGGTTATTTTTTGGACCCTACAGTCAAAGTCTTTAAATCGGAAACCCATACTGGGCTTTTAACAAGCATAGGGGTTGGGAAAAATTTGGCGGGCGGGAAGGGCCCAAAAAAAGTGGACAGCCCCCCAAAAAAGGGGCCCTTCCACCCAGGGCCCAAACCCCCCTCCACAAAACGGGTTTACTTGGCCCTTGTTAAGAGGCAAAGCCTCACATTTCGGGGTGGCCACCCGTTTGCTCCCAAGTCCTGGCGCCCCTGTTTAACGGGGCCCAAACCTGGCCCGGGTTTAGTTTTGGGGACGGAGTCAGTCTTACGGGGGGGGCGCCGTTTCTCAACACAACTGCTCCCCCCAACACACAATGGGCGTGAAATCACCCTACACACCCCAAATCCTTTCCTTGTGCAAACTTTTCTCAAAAGCCCCGGGCTTCCTTGTGCACCCAAAAGGGATGCATGGCAGGGGCCCAATATAGAAAAAAAAATCAAATCAAAAAACCCCCAAAAATATTTAAAGTACTATATTTACCTCTGTGTTTCGTGCCCCCTTGATCCGCGGGGAAGATGACCCTCCCTGATGGTACGTCCCCGAGCCTGACCCCTGAGCTTTCCTCCCAAACCGGGGAGACTTTTTAAAACCCGGGGGGAAATTTTTGCAGATTTGTTGGGGGAATTAAATTTAAAAAACCGGTTTGCTGGATAAAAAAAGTGACGACGTTTTTTGTGATATCTTTTAAATGGTTTTGTTTTGATTGCTTTAAAAATGGGAAAATGATAAAATGGTCTGGACGATTATTTTTAAAGGGGGCTGGTTGGTTTCTTTGGGGAATGGGGATGAAAGGTGGATTGGTAGTGTTGGTGACAGGAGCTACCACGTGTGGGCCTCGGGCCCTCTTGTGTTTCCCTTTTTTTTTCTTGTTCTTATGTTCTTATTTTAAATATTAAAATTAAAATTCCCTCCAAACCCAGTTTTAAAATCCCCTGCAATATAAAATTTAAAATTCCTCCAAAACTTTTGGGCCAAATTCTTCACCTCTGGCTTTAAGAAAAGCTTCAAAAATAAACTTCCATTCAGTAAAAATCGGAAAAGGGATAGTCACCCTATTTAACATCGCGGTGTTTTTGGGGCCTGGGGTTCCTTGTTTTCCAAAATTTGTAAAACCCCACAAGGGCATTTCTTTGGGGAATCTTTCACCTCTTGTGCTTTTTTCCCCACTAGTTTTTTTGACAAGTGGCGGATCATTAGGGCCTTTTTTTAATTGCCACAATAATACAACATAGCTCCTGCAAAAAGAAAAATTTTGAATTATACCATTTGAAAACATAAAACCCCCTTTTAAAAAACAAAAACTGAAACCTTTTAATAAATTTACAAAATCAAAAAAAAGGTTGAAAAACGGGGGACATTAAACGAAAATGGATTCCATTTTTAATTTTTGGTTTTTTGTTTCCCCTTAAAAAATTTAACAAAATAAAAAAAAAAAAAAAAAAAAACCAAAAAACCCCAAAACCAAAAAAAAACAAAAATTTTCCTGTTCCCCCCCAAACCAACCCCCAAAAACAAAAACCCCCCCCAAAAATGAAAAAAAAAAACCAAAAAATTTAAAAAAAAATCCTTTTATACCTTCTCCCCTTTTGTTTTCTATTTTTAATTCCCCTCCTCCTGGCTTTAGGCGAACCCCTTTTGTTAAAATACCCATCCTGTCCCTCGCCCCCAGGCCAACCGATGTCCTCCCTTAATTCATTTGGTCCCCCCCCTGATATCCTGCCCTGCAAACCCCCTCTACTCGGACGTTTCCCATTCCAACTATAACCCCGGCAAACCTCTGGGACTCTGTCGTTTTTCCAATGGAACATTCACGCTTCCGCTCCCCCCAGAAAAGGCCTTTTGTCTCCGTTTTCTTGCTAAAAGCCTCATGTACTGCCTCCAAGAAATTTTCCCTTTACCCCCCTTTCCCCAATTTTCCCAAATCTCAATCCCCTTTCCCCCCAACCAAATAAACACCTTCCTCAAATCTAACCATCCTCTGTAAAAACCTTTCCCTTTTTCCCCTTCCTTCCCGTTTCACTCTTTCTTTTCTAAAAAACCCCCCCTTTTTAATATGTTTTTCTATATTTGCCTAGACCTTGAGGTCTGGCCTTTTCCCCTTTTTATGTTTAAATTTTAAATTTAAAAAAATTTCTTTTCCCCATCCTCACCTTTTCATATTTTAAAACCCTTTTTCCTTTTTTTTTCATCCCTTCCCATAGTGCCATAAAACCCCCTGATGTCGGCACTTTTTCCCCCTTTTTTTTGCTTTAAATCAATCAAGGGGTTTTGGGATTTAACCAGGGAAAGGGGGGCCATAACTTCCCCAAACCAAAAAAATTGTGAGAAATTTTCCCTTAAAACCCTTCTCTCAGGGATGCAGGGATTTAAATATGTCCCCTTTTGACATAGTGGGGCGATTTGCCCAAAAGAAACCCGCACTGATCCCGAACCACGCCACCTTCAGGACCCCTTTATCTGAAGAAAAAATTTAAAATGATGAGTAATAAACACTGCTTTTGCAATCAGTAAAACTATGGGTCATTTTTCACCAAATTTGGGGCTGCCCCACCCAGGCTCAACCCCTCCTTCACAAACCAACCTAGCCCTTTTTAAACTGGCCCATAAACCTGCTTAACATTTTATGGAAAATTTCTGGTTTTCAATCCCCTTAAAATGCAAAAACAGGGGAAAATTTCATTAAATGTTATTTGGGTGCTGTAATATCAAGATCAAAAACTTAAACTGTCGCCGAAAAAAGGAAAAACTCGCCGAGTAAAAATTGGAACTCTCCCCGGGGTTTCCTATCGGCGACAGTTCCAGGTGCAGTCGTTCCCTTTATTATCTCAAAAACTCATGTTCACTTGTAAGGGACCCAAACCTTTTCTTTGTCTTTCCATAGCAAAAAGCTGTTTGAAGAGGCTATAATGGGAAAACAGAGGAAAAAATGGGAAACCCTAGCCCTCTCCTATTGATAAAACCCTCATCTCACTAATTATTCCCTTTATTAGCAAGATAACTACTCGTCCCCTCACGAAGGTAAATAACATTTTTTTTCTCTTTCTCAGAGCATAAATGTTTGGGGGGAAAAGGGGTCCATAACAGGAAACGGAGGTTAACACGAAACACGTGAGACGATATCTCACCCACCTTTATTCCTCTTATTAGCACAGAACAAACTCGTCACTCATGTAATGGTAGTTTCAACCTTTCTTTTCTTTTTTTCTCAGAGAATAAATGCGGTTTAGGGGAGTGTTTATAACGGGAAAAACAGGGTTAAAACAAAAAAACCCGGGGGAGGTTTTTTTTGACCTTACCGCGGGAAAAGGTTTTTTTGGTTATGGCCCGTCCCTTTTGTCTTGTGCGATCGCAGTAGCGTATTTGGGGCCCCTTTAAATTTCGGGGCGACATTATTGATACGGGCAAAGCCCGTGCGGGAAGTGGGGTGAAACAGTGACCTTAAAAGAAATTTAAAAAAATGCATCAACGTCAAGGTAGTAAAAAACCGCATACGGCCCAAAATATTATTTTTTTAAATCAAAGTAGTGGTTGTGGTTTTGGGGGTTGAAATTCTGGGCCCCAATGAAACCAAAAACCCCTAGCGAGAGCCTACTGGGGGGGGGTCAGACTGCCATCCCTTGGGTTTTTCCCCCGATTTTGAGGGGTTTTCAAATTTTTTTTCCCGTAGCTTATCTCAATGTAAGCATAGGTAAACCCTTGTACCGTAAAGGATTTATATATATTATACTTGAATAAACCCCCCCCAAAACCCAAGATAGACAAAAAAAACCACCGCCACGACCTAAATCCCAAGACTTGGGAAAAAACCCAAGAGTGGATCCCAGCGTAGAAAGTAGTTAGGTAGATGAGGTTTGTGGGATCGAGGGCTGACAAACAAAGGGGTAAAATGTGACACGTAATATAAGGAGGACGGAAGTGCTTCGTGGTTTGGGGGTGTTTGTGTTTTTGTTAAAATTTTCGCTGCAAAAAATGAAAATGTGCATTAGCTGAAAACACTAGAGAAAGAAGAGTCCTCCCAAAATTTTAAAACCCAAAATTTAGTTTAAAGGGGTCTTGTGGAGCAAAGTTAAATTTTTTTCGACGCCCCGCATTTCTTGGGGAAAGGGGGTATAAGAACATCTAAGTTTTATAACCAAAAAGGTTACCAAAAGCTGAAAGACTCTTTTCCCTCGTTATCAAAACCCCAAACAGAAGATTTTCCCCTGTCTTTTAAATCTAAATTTTAAAGTTGGAGGGTTTTTGCAAGACGCCATGATGAATTGGGGTGTTCGCCTTTTGTGAGGTCGGGGAAATCTAAAAAGTGGGTGGTGGGCCCGGCGTGGTGTCGCTTTTTTTAAAGTCAAAAACCTTGTAGTTGGGTACTTGCAAAGTGTCTGATAGGATTTCCCGCAAGAACCCCTGTATAAAAAAAAATATATATATATATATATAATATATTTTATATATTAATATTATATATATATAAAAATATATATATAAAAATATATTATATATATATATAAAATATATATATAGTATGACCAAAAGCCCTCCGCAGGAAACTGTCAAAAAGTTTGCCCCGGGGGGCGGCTTTTGGGGGTAGTAAAAAATAAAAAATACCCTTTTTGTATTTCACTTTTTCCCCCTACTTTTACATGCATTCCACGCACTAGTCACCGGTTCTCGAATGTCTATTTTTCCTTTTTCCTCCGTAGCATTGATGAGAGGATCGAGGGTGCAGTCAGTTTGTACCCGTTTTTGTCACCCGTGATTAGATTATTCGTTGACCAAAAGTTGTTTCGTAGTCTATTGAAACTATAAATCTTTTTGTACACTCACTCAGAGTTTAAATTGATGAGAAAAGTTACGAAAAGACACACCCGGTATAAAATGTACGAAAAAACTCAAAAACAGTGTACGAAAAAAAGCTAACAAAACCTGGGTAAAAAACCAAATTTTTGGGACGGGAAAATCCCTGTATTTCTAGGCCATCCCTTTTCCTACACTTGACTCATTTCTCCATTCACTTGGTTTCCCATTTTCCTCCTTTACTTCCGCATCTTCCTCCCCCCATTCATCTTTCTAAAACACTTTTAAACACAAAACAAAATTTCTTTTTTTTTTGGGACTTCACTCATTCCAATAAACCCAAGCCATTTGGCAGATAAAACCCTTCATTGCCCCCTTTTTTTAAATTTACATTCCCCCCACAGCGTCCTGACCAACCCTAAAAAAATCAAAATGAAAAAACAAATAAAAAACATCTTTTTTGGCTTGTAATTAGAAAAACCTTCATCAGGACCCTACGAAAAGTGTGCGAGTGGTCTTCAGAACCTTGCACTACGGGGGGAAACCCAAAGGGAAAAAGACGAAGGTAAAGTCACCTCCCTTTTTCGCGCTGGGGAAAGGGCGTCAAAAAGAATTTAAAAGGGCGAGGAGGGGTGAGAAATGAAAGAGAAAATGGGGGAGGGGGAGGAGGTAGGGAAAAGGGGGGGGAGGAGGGAAAGGGAAAGGGGAAGGGGGGAGGTATGAAAATAAGAATATAAGAAATAAGAAAATAAGGCATTTTTTGGCCCCCAAGTGTCAGGGCCCGAGAAAAGGAAAGTGAAATGGGGAAGCCCAGGCAAAAAAGTAGAAACAGCTCAGCAACCCCACCCCGAGTGAATGACCTTTTCACTGTTTTTGCTTGGAAAGGGATGGAGCGAGAGCAGCAGAAACCCTTTCCCCGACGGCTGCCTGGTAAGGGTTGGGGCAAAGGGGGAGTGCCGGGACGCAGCGTGGAGCGCAGGGCTAGTCCTAGTGGGGAGGGGTACACAGTCGGCGGGCCCGGGGTAGGATCCAAACCCTCACCTTTTGCCGAAATATTCACTGCACAAAATTTCGCACTGAAACAAATGGGGGGGGCCTGGGTGAATAGTTTTTGAAAAATGATACCAATTTAGATTTTGGGGAAAAAATGGGGGGAAAAATTTAAAGCAAAAGTAGTAAAACAAAACAGAAATAGAAATTTCAAGGGGAATGTGCCTTTGCCCAGAACACTACGTAACCCCCCCCTTATACCCGAAAAACTCTCCCCGGGTGAAAGTTGTTTGGGCAAAATATGCGTTTTTCCCCAAAATCAGAATTGGTAACTTTTACTATTTGTCAAACGACTATTTACCCAGGGGGGGGAGTGTTTTTAGATACGGGTTTGGGGAGGTTTAGGCAAAAAGGGACATTCACTTGAAAGTTTCTATTTTTCTGCTTTGATTACTAATTTACAAATTTAAGTTTTCCCCCATGTTTTACGCAAAATCAGAATTTGGGATAAAATTGTCAAAAAAACTATTCACCCAGGGGCAGTTTTCAGTGCGATTTTTTTAGTGTAAAACTCGGGGCCCAAAAGGGAACTGGTGAGATAGCTTTTGGGCCCAAATTTTTTAGGTGAAGGTTTATAGATAAGGTGAGGTGAGACCAGGCTTATCGTTGGAGGAATCAAGATTAGAAAGACCCAATTAGAGAGAACTGCAACTCCGAAATGCCAGTGGTCGCGGGCAGTTTTAACTCACAATTTGGTGAAAGTTGGTCAACTTGAAAGAAAAATATGGGCTTATTCCACTGCACCCAAACACAAAAGTAAAATTTTTTAAGAACGATGTTCTTCTATATGTATTTTGGTATAGAAGCCAGAGTCTGTAAAAACATGCATTTAACAAATAATCAAGTAGGTTATAGTTGAGGAGGCGAGGTAAAGTTACTCTATGATATATATGTCCAATAACGTATGTTTAGAAGTTATCTATACCTAGGCAGTCATATTTTCCTGTTATTATTGTGTATCAATCAGATAGAAACCCTGGAAGTGCAATGAGTCGACGCGTGAAGGGGCAATGTTTTGATTCAATCTCCCGCCACAATTCCCGCCCACCACTCCCGCAGCGGCGTGTCGCCTCCACAATTATAACCTACATTGTCGCAGCAAGAAGCCGATTTCGGCATTTTTTAAATTCTTCGTTTTCCAAGGCATTGCTTATTGTATTTGACAAGCGTTTCCCAGACGCAGCAGTACTGTCTTAGAAAACAGTTGAACATCACCCAAATTTACATGCCACAATATACATGAAAAAATATATTAAGCTTTGCTACTCGAGACGAGTAATTTGCATTAAATTGCTATTATAGAACGTTCCATCGTAATGAATGTCATCCATATAATTAGTAAAAACAACAGAAGAACTATATTTTTTGGTATTCAGAGGCGGTGCATCAATGTTTATCGCAAAATTTAAATTTTATGAAAAATATTAGTGCGGAGCCAAAACACAGTAGACCAACCTTGAGTTAAAACGGGTCAGCGCCCCACTGGCATTTCTCGAGTTTCAGTTCTCTCTAATTAGATCTTTACAGGGGGGGGAGTCGGTGAGGTCAGCGCTGATGAGAATGTATGATGATATACTTTTTTTTCGTTAACAATATAATTGAAGGTCAGAAACAAAGTTTTCCCTTTAGGTCTAGATATGTCACAACGGGACGTATCATATACCAACATAATCAGAAAACGTTGTACATTCAGGAACCGTGCTTAAAAAAAGTGGTACGATGATAAATAGTGAGCACTAAGGAGTTGAAAGAAAAAATGTGAGAAAATGTTCATGCGCTACTTTATTTAGCCGTAATTTTCGTATATTTTAAATTATTGGTTGCAGATTTATGCTAATATGATGCAGAATATTCCCAGGGAGACGATGGTGGCCCTAGTTTTAATTTCCTTCAATATCAAATGGTGGTGTCAGGAAACTGGTTGGGAATAAGGTGAAGCCAGATGGTCGACGCGCTAGGCTGCGGGCGTCACTGATAGTCCGGTGGCCAAACCCATTTTTTAGGCCGAACCCTTGAATTTGTTGGTTTTATAATTAATTGTTCTTTGCGGAGTTTGATAGCTGAAAACCCCTAGTTTTGGAAAATTTTTCGGGTGTAACTTTTTCATCCTTGAACCATTTTGCAAAAATGACGACTGAAGATACGAATGGAAATCACTGTTTGGGACTAAAAACTTGATGTAGGGGTAATAATAAACGGGGATAGATCACACATGTACAGACCTTTGACAATGTGTTTACTACCAAAATGTGCGTATTGAAACTAAAACTGGTTGGGAATAAGGTGTGTGAAGCCAAATGGACGCCGCGCTAGGCTGCGGGCGTCACTCATGTCACTCATCACACAATACAGCGGGATGCGGGACTCGCTCTCTAGGTATATAACTCTGTGGTGTGCTTATATTCACATCATTATATAATAAGACGCAGAATATATACTTATAAGAATATTAATGATAAGTATACTTATCAAGACTTGATTATTTCTTTTGTTTGGCTGCATAAGATAAGATACCTGGATCCATAGACCACTGTATACCTGGGGCCGGATGTTCGAACGTTCGTAACGCGTCTCTAAGATCATTTTTGCACTTAGATTGATCTTGGAACGTTCGTAACGCGTTTAGAGGTATTATCAAACGATCTTTGCGAACATCCATCCGCCATATTTGTTCGTTGTTCCACCCAAGGTAAAGAGACAGAAGGTAACGTCACCTCCCCGGGGCGTCGAGGCAAAATCAGTCCTTTGTGCGCATGACGTCAATGGGTATCGCGCCAACGGCGCCACCGTTCAAATATTTTATGGCCTCACTCAGGCCTCACCGCCGACCCGACACCTGACACGCCTGACACCTCCCACCATATCTTTCTCTCTCTCTCTCTCTTTCATCCCGTATAAGCCACCCATATTCTTTACCTTGATCAGTATTGTGTACTCGAGAGAGAGAGAGAGAGAGGAGAGTTCTAGCTAGCACACAAGCTGGGGACGAGACCCTTTGCTTGTGCCGCTGTTGCCGTTAGCGGGACAAGCAAAGTTCATTTCCCACCTGACATGCAAGGCCGTCGAGACATATGCTGAAAGTCCTTGCGCCGCGTGCTATTTATTACACACAGACTACAAATGCACATGAACACAATGTCGACATACCTATCACTACATAACACTAGTATGTGGGTTATGTCTTTGCGATATTTCGCTGTTGCCGAGTGACACTGAAATTTTCAGGTTGCACCGGAGTTTTTCCTCTAATTTGTATTTTAACGTAAATGTTGAGGTTTTTCGCTCAAGTGCAATGTGATTACTGTCAGATGCCACATTGATATTACACACATACCTTTTTGGCTAGGATAGATAGTTAGGGGTAGATGTGTAGTCTTTTTGAGCAAGAAAATTCTCACATCCGTTTGAGGCAATGTGAAGAATTATGTGTAGATATGGGGGTGAGGAAAGACACTGAGGACAAAAGTGACTACAGGGTCTTGCTGAGAGACAGTCCAGAGACATCATGTATTGATACCCATGTATTGGATTTTTTTCAGAAGCTGACGCATAGGATAGTGATATGTTTGGTGATTAATGTATCATTACTGAAAACATTGCGTTTGTTGTGAATTGAG
Organism: Chionoecetes opilio; assembly: GCA_016584305.1. NCBI lineage: Eukaryota > Metazoa > Arthropoda > Malacostraca > Decapoda > Majidae > Chionoecetes > Chionoecetes opilio. The sequence continues at coordinate 46,796 of JACEEZ010004016.1, read as the reverse complement.
GGTACCTAAAATCCATTTGCTGTGCCGTGCCCAGTTAGCTAGTGAGCTAGTTTCTTATGTAAATTATTATATTTTCATGTGTTTCGTGAATATAAGGAGGAAAAAACATGTTGTTTACATATTCACCACTTACTAATACTTTTTATGCAGTTTCTTTGCCTGAAGCTGTTTTGAAGTTAATTATTGGTTAATCTGGGTTACCTACTTATTATTTTATTTGTTTATTTTTATGATTATATTATTTTATTTTTTGTAAACAATCCCACAATAATCAAACTTAAAGGGAATTCTTCCATACGGCACTATTTAGTGATGTGTTGAGTCATATTTGTGTTGTATTACCCACCTACAGAAACTAGGTGGCATTGTCTGTAATTCACTTCATTTTTTTTCAGGTATCCAATCCGTCTGTCCCTTATTGCTTTCTAACATAAATTTTCTACTAGACTGAGGGGTGGAACTGTGGTCTATAAATAACCGGTCGGCCTTTATTTCTCACTTTAAAATATGGCTTGATGACGAAATTTACTCTCTTACAGTAGAGGCTTACTTTATAGCCATTACGTCCCCCTAGTAAGCCATGCAAGTAGACCTGTTTAGTTTTTCCAACAATTGTCCCCATATTCCCTCAAAATCCAAATGCAATGACAAACTATCTGGGCATGAGACTTTCCTAACATCTTGAATTAATTTCCAAGAGCTTTAATTAAAAAACCTCATTACAAAATAACTTTTATATCCACGCAGCCACTGTACCCTTTTCACACCCTCTCTCACCTCGCGAATTAATAACCTTCCATCGTAAAGACCTCTATGTGTGCATGTAGAGAACTATATATACCTCTTGTAGCATACAGAAGGGCCCCTGAGCTATTCTCGTGACGGTCGTGAGGTGTATATGATCACGATCAATTTATCTTAAATTGATGGCACACTTTGCCACTATCACTTCTAGCTTCATTCCAGGCCATTGTAAAGTTTCTATTGCCGCGAAAGTGCTTACTTGCTTTACTCCTACCGTATGATAACCCTAAAGAAAATCGCTAGCCGACCCAGGCTCACAGCTTGTTCTTCTATGTAAGACGTGGTAGTGGCGTTAATACATTACATATTCCTACATCCATGATTTTCAGGAAAGTATAGAAGGGCATATCCTAGCCGATGATGTTTGTAGTCATTCTATTGTGTACCTGCATCTGTGTCATAGCTATGGCTTATCAAATCGCCAACAAATTACAAAAATATCAAACAGAGCTAAGCGACCAACAATAAAGCAGGTCGCCCATCTAGGCCGTTTAGTATTTACTGAGTGTGCTCCAGACGTCGTCGCGACTCGACCAGACAAAAAAAGGGTTGCAAAATTTGAAACGCTCATTATACATGCAATCAACAAAGCATAAAACAACGCTGAAAACAGGCGTAGATTATACAGTCATTGAATATAACTCAGCCTGATACTGCATCATCCTTCAGGTGCACATAAAAAAATGAAGTCAGTCGATGGCTAGAATTCCGTAATATTTAGGCGCTGGGTCCGACTATGTACTGGTATCTACCGGTACATGTTTCTGCTTATTTTTCTCAACTATTTACCTTGTAGTTCCCTTTCAAATATCTCCGAATTTTTAATTCTCTACCCCTACTAGCAGCCAGTTACTTTCTGCTTCAATTCTTCAAGACAGGTAGTTAACATTAATATAATGTATATCAATACAATATACTTGAGTGTAGGTTTTTCCTAACTCCCCATTAGTTCTTTGTTCCAAAGGTTCGGAAGTGTCTTTTCTCCTAGGTTAAATATTATCAACTAGACACATCTTATGCCTCACTCTCTTGAAACTTTTGTTTCTTTTGTTTTTACCGTTCTTAATTTTGATGGCGAAACCACAAATATTATGTAAAACTCTATAGTTTTAGCTACAGTATAGCTTGGGAGAGTTATTATAAGCCTATCATAGATAAGCATACATATGAAATAACAACAGCATATACCGCCCATGACGACCTTCAATACGAAGATTCTCCTTTAATGATAGAGCGAAAGCAAATATGTAAACAAATACCGCAAGTCACTGGCAAATTATAAAACTTCATTCAGGGAGAAGCGGGAAAAAAAAAACGGAAAGCCAGAATCCTGTCATGCCCTCTGACCACCCTTAATCAGCTACATGTACTAGGCTGACATAGCGTAAGGCCACAATTTTAACAAGCAAAGATACGCCTACCTTGTATTTACAACTATAGCGCATTCAGTACAGTAATAAGATATCTCATCGATGCTTGCGCCTTTATATTAATTCACATTACATGTTATGTGCCTAACGAGAACGGCAAAGGTATCACGCCTAAAAATGACAGTGAAGGTGAGAAATAATGCTATAAATAATTAGAACAAAAATGCAACGGTCGCACCTACATGGTCGACGACTATGCCCGAGCCCACCTAAGCCTCTTGCTGAGGCAATGTCAGAGGACCTGCTTCCTGACGCTGAGAAACGCAGAACAAATCATGTCGCCCCTACATGGGTATTGAGATGCAATTACACCGATATTGATGGCGAGCGGACAGGCTCAGCCACCTAGACTGAAGAACACAACAGCTACAGTTGATAGAGAGCGCCGCCCCTCCATGCCGCTCTAGCTCGGCTCGCTGTCCCCGTGGACTGAGGACCCTTTTGATAGTCAGGCAGCGCATCCTGACGCGAGAAAATAAACAGATGCCTGCCGACCCGTTACATGTTGCAGATACCGCGCTGCCCGGTGAACAGAGGATGCTGCAAAGGCGCAAGCGCCTTTTACCTCCTATGGCAGAACGCAGACGCCTATGATAAACAATGGAAAAGCCTAACAAGCAAAGCTAACGCTTCCATGATTTACAAGAAGCATTAGTTCTTCCTCATCGTCAGTGTTGCCTTATATATATTTCACCATTACTGGGCCTACAATAACGACGCAAGAGCCATATACTTATAGAAAGACAGTGCAACCATGAGATTGAGGGAAAAAATGGTAATAACAATGATTGAAGATGAGATGCAGTAGGTTAAAAATCCACCCCAGAGTATTTCCTACGCGCGAATTAATCCCAGCCACGCGAATGGAAATCTCCGAGCCGCTGCGGGCTTGGGGCTGGGGTGAGGCAGGAGCCGCGTCCGAGCAAGCCTGGCTCCACATGCCCTCTCCGCGCCCGGCTACAAGCTGGGGATTAGAAATAGAAAAGCTAAAACATACTGTACCTTAATGGCGCTTCGCCTACATTCGAGAACCATCTCATAACACAACAAATGCGATAACTTAAACCTCCCCAGCGGGCCATGGGGCCCATCTACTTATAAAGATTTAGCGATTCGTCTTAGACCGCCTCGCCAGATCTTCACAAATATGGCTGGGCCCCGGCCGTCTGTGTGCCAAACCCAATGCCGTTACTAAATCAATTTGAGCCCCACTTCCTAAATCGCTCAAGACTCGTACCTAATTTCGATCGCCCGTTTTGGCCAGGACAGGGACGTGTAAGGAAAAGAGTGTCCTAGCGCAGCCCAGCGCGGGGCGGCGGCTAAGGACTTCGTCCTTCAAGACGTAAATCATGGAGTGCTCAACATCACTCAATGCACAGAAACTATTTCCGTCCCTGACAGGATAAATGTACTGGAGAACTTGTTGAATACATAAACTAATCAAGCGATACGCCTGCCTGACAACGAACGCGGATTATATATGTGATTCCATATGACTAGTGGGTAGATGCCTAATATACCCAAGCCAACACTGAAATAAAAATATTGCGGCACGCAGTCCCATGTGCTATGACATAAGTCACGCAGTTTTTGTAGGTCACTCTCTTTGTATTCACTCTTTGAGCGTAGTCATGTTCCTCCTGATTCCTTGATATCATGCTAATCGTGATTTACACGATTGTAGTGCATCCCCACCAAATTATTTTGGATTGATGAGAATGTGTATATCAAGATTGAGCAATCCAAACAAGCGATTTAGGAGTAAGATCACTATAAATATAAAATTAAAAAAAATTGTGATATAAGTCGATGATATAGTAAGCCATGGAACAACTATCCATATCACAACTATTTTACTCTTCCCACTAGCCGTATTAGACTGATAATCTTTTCATTTGTTATTGATATCATCTGCTTAATATACAAACCCACTACCTTCTAACCCTAAAACAAACTTAACACGATCTTTGCATTCTGAAAGAACTTAAACGCATTCTAGCTAAGCTATATGTATCAGCATTATTATTCAATTACGCAGCTCCATGGGAATTAGGGTTTTAAAATGCACTTAGAATTGCAAAGAAATCACACCTATAGCCAAAACCGGTTAGAATGTCAGTCGCACTCGAGCGATAACCTAAACAAACGGTAAATATCCGCAGGAGAGTTCGGCCGGTGCCCAACCACCCTGGACAATCAGCGCCACATCAAATTTTTTTTTTTTTAACCTAAATAACTCACACATAACCTAATCATAAATCTACCCTAAACTTAACATAACTAAACCACAACCTTAACATAACCTAAATCTAACCTACCTAGAAACTAAAAACGATAACCGTAACTCACCCAAGCAATTTGTAATAATAGGACGATGACTTCTGCGGTCGTTATACAGAGCACACCGACTATTTTTTCCTGCGTCTTCAATCAGAGTGCATTTTTCTAATGGCTAGATAAGTTTTATTTTGCCGCCAAACCCAAAGATAAAAAAAAAAAAAAAAAATTCATCACGGGAATTTTATTGGTAACCGTTTTCATTAAAACACTCGTCATCTCATCGAAAAAGCACTTCCTAAAGACTTAGGCCGGGTGCAGAAAATTTGTCAGGGTCTCTATAGAGTTTTATGAAACCCTAACCTAACCTTTCAAATAAAGCGTGTTTAATGAAACCAAAACTAACCTGGAAAATCATTTAAAAAACAACGGTCTACCACGCCACCCCTCAAGACTGGACACAAATGTTAGCTCTACGTATTAATACACTTCACTGTCTTAAGACATCTGTTTACTACATGCTTAATGAGTTGCCTGATCCGCTATACTTTGTTCACATGGACGCCCGATATTAAATTTCAGCGATTCATAATGTTATATTTATTCAGTTTAATGGTGCCGGGATCCGGAAAGAATGCTCAGAGAAGCATGCTCGTAGCCCGAAAACGCCGACGTGTGACGAATCACGCGGCATATTTTGCCACACTACGGCATCTTTAGAGACTAAGCCAACATACCAAAGATGCCAGAAAAAGTGTCATGTGTAAACCGCGAGCCTTTAGGCTGAGGTTAGGAGCAGGTCAGGTTAGGCTTAGGTATAGGTTAGTGCCCATCAGCACAAGAGCCCGGCCTCGAAGAAGGGTGCTAGGTCCATATGGTCTGCTAGAGTTTGTCATCTCAGGAATAAAGGCCTCATCTCCTATCTCTCTTGTATATGGCCAAACAAGATTGGGGACTATGTAGGGAAACCTGGTTTTTTGGGTGGCGGAGCACACACATAGGCGGAAAATATGGCCCCCCCCCCCCAAAAAAAAATCCGTTAACTAGGGAAAATTTTCTTAGTTCATTGGACTTTATCGCGGGAAATATATTTCGCTTAATGTGTGCCTCCCCCACAAAAGCGAGCACATCATAAAGGGAAATAATGGACTCCCCACAAAAAATACCCATAAACTAGGGAAAATGTTCCCTAGAGACATAGACTTAATCGGGCGTTAATTAATTCCCGATATAAAGTTTCAATGAACTAGCGGAATATCCCTAGCTTTAAGGGGATTTTTGACTTGGGGACGTTCCAGTATATTTCCCTTATGTATGTACGTGCTACCCCTCACCCAAAAACCCCGCGTTTTCCCACCATGTACCCCAAGCGTGTTGGCTATAAGAAGCCAAGAAGATTAGAGGGTGCGAGCCTTTCGTCTTAAGGATTTACCCCGAAACTATAACACAAAGTAATATAATAAACCATAACATTATAGCGTATTCATTAAAACCATAAGACTCCTGACAATATCATTATCCCGCCCATAGTTTTTTTTAGTGCTTTTTTCTGAGTCGATGGAGATAGTCGTTTTAATGAAATGCTACCATAATATATCGGGTGTGTGGATAATTCTTCTTCTCTTTTAAACTGGAGGTATTAGCGCAAAATAAAACTAATACTCCCGGTAATAATGGGCGAGGAGTTTCGTCACGCGTCGTTTACGACAGCTAGAGACCAACTATTTTTCTTATGGCTACAAAAACCCCCAATTAGGTGCTTTGCCTCTAAGTGCGAGATAAGTTTTATTTTGCGCCAAAAAAATTTCAACAAAACCTCCCCCCCTCAAAAAAAAAAATTAATGATAAAAAATTGAAACTTAACCTAACCTATATCAGGGTCTTTAAATGAAACTAAACCTAACTGTAAAGTGTTTTAAATGAAACCTAACCATAACTGCTCAAGCGGTTTTAATGCAACCTAACATAACTGTAAGTGTCTTTAATCGAAAACCTAAACCTACACCATATAGGTTTTAATGTGAAACCTCTAATCCTAACCTTCAACCACAAAGTATAAGTCTTTTTAAAAATCTGTTTTTATTATGGAAGTTTCCGCCAAAATAACAAGCTCTTCATAGAAAAGCACATATTGTAGGCCAAGAAAAAATATAGTCCGGCGTCTCTGAAAGACGAGCCGCCGCAACTCTCGTCCATATATACGACCCTTATCTCCCCATATAGAAAAAGCACCTATTGTAGTGCCAGCGCCGGAAAAAATTCGATCGGTGTCTTGCAGAAAACGGGCTTTTTTTTTTGCCACCCCACGCCGAAGTCCTAATGTCCATTATAAACCGGTAGGTCCTTTACGCTCATCTCTCGCTAATAGGAAGGCGGCGCGGCGATCATGTGGAGTGGCGATTGATGCCTGTCTAGGCATCTCGCCCTTGCTCTTCGCCTCGATCATCTCGGCATGGAGGAAAATTCCCCCTCGCAGGACATAGGACATATATTTCCTTGCGTGTGAAAAGCAGCTTGGCCAAGCGATTATGAAAGTCTTGTCCTTGAAAAATATTATCCTTTTCTCGTCGATAAGAGCGAAGACAAGTCACATGTTTGTGTCTTTTGGTAACGGAATGTTTGCATATCTACGCAGCTACAATTATTCTTATAGATGAATTTCATTCTTTTGAAGTCTTCAGCAATTATCATAGAAATATTAATCGTTTTTTTCGATATTTTATACTTTCTGAGATTTTAGATGTTTTTTCAAAAACCCAAATTGGACTCTTGCTAAATGTAGCGCTCAGCGCTTCGCCCCTAACCGCCGTTTAGGACGGTCTTAACTTTCCCGAACCGGGGACGCGGGTTAAGAGAATCCTGGGACGAATCCAAAAATCTTAAAGTATGGGCCCAGATGTAGAGCGAGTGGGGCCCCATCCACGGGGCGCTTGTAGACGAACCCCTCCCCCCCCCATGCTAGTCGAGTTTTGTCCCTTAGTGGCACCGCAAAGGCGCTGAAAACAAAAGGCATGGTCAGACCCTGACTTAGTGAGTGCGGGTGGGCCTTTTGACAGACGTCATCTTTTTTTAAAAAGCAATACAGCCTGTTTCAGTTCCTAAAACGTAAAAATTTGGTTTTTGTATTAATGTGTTGAAAGGGTGTGTATAATTGCGTGCAAGACAAGCGGCATTATGGGTGTTAATGCTGGTGATAAAAAAATTTGGGTTTTTTTGGTTGGTTAGGGGCGGGCGGGGGGGGCGGGCGGCAGGTGCTGCCTGCACAAAAAAATGTTGTACTATTATGGGGTTTTATCATACTACCAGATGAATTTGGGACATGAAATACCTCATCTTCAGAGACATTAGTGCATAATAAAATGTTAAAAATTGCATAAACTATACCTAAAAAAAGATAATGAGAGAAAAATGAAAAATCGTGCAAAAATTTTTTTTCCCCTTTTTTTTTTCATCTTCTCCTTATTTTGGAATTTGCTGCATTAAATTTCACTCACTGTCCGGAATCGGCAACCCCTTTAACGATTATCAGGTGATGGGACGTCCAATGCAAAAAAAATGTAAGTGGTCAAAACGCGTTTAACGTCAAATTGTGATGAACAAATTTTGGCGGGGGAGAGGGGGTGGGCCCCTTTCCCCAATGCTTGGTGAGGGAGGGAGGGGACAAAATTCCTTGCTTCGCAGAGAAATGTTCAAGCCTTTTATTGGTCAAATGCCCAAGAGCGCTCAGATAGGCAACGTGTTGGCTAGTAGGATTCTCGGACCCGCCCACGCCAAGGCTTTGGGGGTGAAGGCAGTAAAAAAGCGTGAAATTCGACTGACATGGGTTTTAGTCGGTGCCACGGGCCGTTACAAAAGGCCTGAAGAGGGGTTAAGGCCCCTTTCTTTCCCCGCCTTACCTCTATGGCACTTCTCACATCTCCCCCCAGCATTTTTTTTGCAGACGAGGGGTTTCTACTAGAAAGTAGCATAGAGGAGGCAGAACAGGTAGTACAAGGTTAGGGAAATGGGTAAGGAGTATCGTTTGGGAAAATTAATAAAAATAAAAGTAACATCATTTTTCAATATAAAAGATAACCCGAAAAGTTGGGAAATAAAAATTTTGAGATAAAAAAATTTTTAGGGAAAAACCATAAATACAAAAAAATTTGTTTAAAAATAAAAAAAGAAGAATGTTTAAAAAGGGCAAGAAAAAAGGGAAAATATGACGAAGTATCATCGAAAAAAAGTTTCAAAAATTCTAATGGGAAAAACGTATGGAAAGTGGGGCATTACCATAATATATAGGGGGTTAATGTATAAATTTAACAAGAAAGAAATGGATAAATTACAGAAAATTGAAAAGGGGTTTACCGTAAAATCTTTGGGGCACGGGCATACACACAGGGGGCACACTCTGGGGGAAGGGAGGCTACAAAAACCCTATTAGAGGAGGAAGGTTAGGGGGGGGTATTTTTTTGGAGAGGGGGGAAAGGGGGAAGAAGCAAAAAAAAATCAACAGTTTTTTGGATGACCAAAAAATAAAAGAAAGAAAAAGAAAGAAACTAATAAAAATATAATAAGAGAAGAAAACAAATTTAAAAAGACCCAGACACCCAAGAAAAAAAACACGTCAGGGATTTCCCGTTAAAAAGGGGGCCGGACTCCCGACCAACAACTAAAACGAACTGAACTAAACCTCCCTAAAAAATAATATGTTCTATCTCCACAAGTAATGGTAGATAGGGGTGACAGAAAAAAAACAAAACGGGGAAAACCCAACGTAAAAACAAAAGGGGGGAGGGGGGCAAAGCCAGGGAGGGAGTGATGACCGGCAGATACGGCAGTTTTACATAAGTGGTAGAATACGCCGTTCTGTACTACGTAAAACTGCCGTACCTTTGGTCATAAATTCTGTGAGCCATTTTTTTCGGTTTTAAAAAAATTTTAAAATTTATTGGTTAAAAAATTGTATTTCCGGGAAATGGATAAACCGTGTGTGCCGGGGGTTTTTCGAGTTTCTGAAAACCTTTATTTTGAAGGACTTTAAATTTTTGTTAGAATACTTCTTGACATAAAATCTCCTGTCACAACTGAATTGGATAAATTTAAAGGGTTTATTTTAAAGGGGGGGAAATCCCGGCCAAACCAGTTCAGGCGAGTGGGTTTCAAAGGGTTTACTCCCTGAGCACTTTTTTAATATATGAAAATTTTTTGGGAAATCGGGGGGGAAATCTTAGTATTACACCGAGTGAGGCTGGACTTTTCCCTTGAACTTGGGGAAGTATTTCCATAAGGGGGGAAAAATAAACCGGGGGTTTTTGCTTTAAAAACACAAGAAGTTATTTTTTAAAACCCATCATCCTTTTATTAAATCAGGGAAAATATTATTCTTTTGTTTGAGAATTTAGGTACAACAAAAACCCTCAAATTTCCCAAAAGGGGAAGCTCTACAGGGGCCAAAAAACCTAACTCTTTAAATTATATTCTTAGAACTACACTCCGTAAACAAGCTGAAACATCGAAGCATATAGGGGAAAAATAAAAGGGGGGGGGAATGTAAGATAATGATGTTGTTCGCGTTCACTAAACCATTTTGGCGGGGTTTTTTTTCCCCGGGGAAAATACTCCCCGGAACCTTGAGGGAAGTGAGGGGGAGACCCCTTTTAATAACACTTAAAGGACGGGACAGCCTCCTTTTGCGGTTAATAAAAACTAAAAAAACTTTTACCTAAAATTTGGATATTTTAGATAGATAATTATAAAAAGGGGGGGGGGGGGGAAATGGGGAGCGAGTTCTGAGTCTTACCTTGGGGGAAGTGAGGGGGGAGACAGACCCTCGTGGTGCCCAAAAACGGGGTTGGGAAAGGGGGAAAAAAGGAAATGTTCGGACCCTTGGGAAAACGGTTTTCCCCGAAGGGTTTATCAGCCCTCGAAGACTTAATTAAACAAAATAAAACAAGTATACATAGGGAAAGGGCTGTCTTTTAATGCGGGGTTTTTTTATTTTGTATAGAAAATTTTAAATATTTTTTTTTTAAATTTCCCGGGGAAAGTTTCTTCCTTTCGGTAAAACCCACGAAGGGGTTTCTAGGGGGGACGGGGGTATGGGAGTGGGAACATAAATTTGGTCGACTTTTAATTTACCCAAAAAACTGACAAACCCACCCATTTATAAACTTTGATCGTCACTTTGTGTCTATTTTAAAGGGAAACATTAAGAATTTAAGAGTGTTCCGGGACCTGTAAGGGAGGGTAAGGGGGGGAAATTAAAAAATTTTTAAATCAAAATGGGTTATCGATGATCGCGAAAAAATTTCCCACGCATTTGGACTCTATCCGAGTGTATGGGGGGGGGAAAGGGGGGGGGGGGGGGAAAGATAAAATGGGAGATAGAAAGAAAAATGATAGAGAGATAAATATTACGAGAAAAAAAAAGATTTGATTAAACCTTAGTAAAATAAATAACCTGTTCCTCCATATGCTGGGCCTAGGCGAAAAATTTTCCCCAAAACAACATTTTAATTTAAAACCCTTTTTTTCCTTTTTACGGGACACCCCCGGGGAAATTGTATGATGGGAAATTTTCCCCATCCTGCCCTTTTCCCGAATTTGGGGCAGGGGCCAACTTTCTATTCTCCGGGAGAAAAAATTTCTTCAATATAAAATTTTAAAATTATTTCATTTGTCTCCCTTTTCCTTTCTAAAGCTGTGTCAAGAGGATGGTCTAAATTTGGACAAATTTTATGGTGAATTTACTAGAGATTTTTAATTCTTTGAAAGGGAATTAAAATGGGGTTTAGATTAAAACGAATTTTCAATAAAAGGGAAAATTTCCCCCAAATTAAACCCTCTGCCGGGGAGTAACGTGGTCTAAAAAACCTGACTCATTTCCCCCATTTTCCCTTTTCCGTCGGGATCGCCCCAGGGGCGCCCCCCCCGGTACTCCCCCTAAAAACGAGAGCCTGACGAGTCCTGAAATACCCCGCCCCACCCCTCAAGTGGGGGGCCGGGTGAACTGATTACAGTATACTATCTCAAAAAAAAAAATACCCCTTTCCCACTAAAACCAGGTTTAGCCCTTTAAAAAATGGGGACCCCCCGGAAGTTTTGAACTGAGAGATTTTTCCGAAATCCAATTGTTTTGCTCTGGGTCCGCAAAACCACTCCTTTTGTGACTCATTTCTTTTTTAACCCCTCTAACCAAAAAATCCATTCACTTTTTCCTCGATGACCCTTCTAGGGGGTTTCCCTTACACGGGGGGGCTAGTTGTTCGCCCAACCGGATGGGGTTTTAGGACCCTCTCCACTTTTCCACAACCACTTTTCACTCCCGGGGAAAGGGGTTTTCATTTGCTCGGGGGTCTTTTGATTTCCCTTTCCCGGGTAAAAACATTTTTAAAACCCATAGACCTCCCACTCAAACTTCCTTCCACTCTCTGTAGATCCCACCCCCCAATTTCACTTTTTTTTTTACGGCATTTTCCTTGGTATTGTTTCTTTTCTAAACCCATACCAGTGCCCCTTTCCCCTCCACCACTTGATTTTTCCGTTTTTCCGGTTTTGGCGGTCTCGTCCCGAGGGGGGGGAACATTTTCTAAAGGGGCTCGGATTAGGGGGGTGCCACTCCTGTCGTTTTGTTCCCCCTAAAACGGGGGAAAGGGGATGTCCCAACCACCTGGGGGCTTTGGCGAAGAAAAAAGCGAAGTGGGGTTTGTTGTCCAGTGGGGGGTGTACCGTTTGGATTCATGGTGATTTGGCACGGCTGAAAAAAAGGGGGCCGCAAGGGGGAAAACCCTTGGCAAGAGGGGAAAGGACTGATTTAAACCCCTGTGCACCCCCCCCCCGGTAACCGATTTACCTTGAGGGTGGTAGGGGGTCGTAAAACAAGAGTTTTTTGATGTCTTTGGGGAGAAATGCTGGAACTCCCGACTGGTAAAATTCTCCTCCGTTGCCCAGGCATGTTTGCGGGGTGCCCCATAGTCCGCCAATATTTCCACGGGCCCTTTTTTGATGTGTTAGTATTTTTGGGGTTTTTAGGGGAAGAACCTAAAAAACCCCTACTATAATGGTCGATTTCCCGTAAATAACATAACGGAAAAACCTTTTTTCCCCGGGCCCAACCATACCCAGTGAGATCTATTCCTATCCTCTCAAAGGGGTTTATTATTTGGGGGTTTAAATTTCCTTCCGGGGTTTTTGTAACCCGTATTTTCCTTTAAATTTTTGACAAGTTAACAGTTTTTGGACATAGTCACACACACCCACCTTCAGATTTGTCCAATATTTTAAGTTCCTCGGCTTTTTTAAATGGTTTTCTTTTTTCCTAAGGGACCTGTTTAATTCATCCCGGCATTTTGGAGAGCGAGGAGGCATCTACGAGGAATTATGGGAAAATTACTGAGATTTCCAAACCCTGTTTTCTTCGGACATAGTACATATTCATTTTTTTACTGAAAACTAGCTAAAGGGGTTTTCCGGTATCGTTTTTTGGGAACTCAAACCCCCCTTTCCAATATTCCACTAACTTTTTCCACACGGGTTCTTCCCTTTGTCTGGGGAAAAATTGGGGGTTAAATTTTAGCCCCAACCCAAAGTAGTCTGGGCCGAGGGGTTTTTCACCCCAACGGGACGCGACAGAGGGGTCGGCGACAAATTTACCCTTCCCTTTTTCAGGTTTTTAAATCGCAAAAAGGTTATTTTTCGGGGGCTTTTTCCGGGATCCTTTGGGTTTTCATCCGGGGAGTTTTATTTTTTTTTAAATATATGGGGGGTTTTTGGGTGACCCGTGACGTGGGAAAATTTTTCGAGCCCCAGAGATAATGAGGGGAAAATTCCTACAGGTGAGAATTTAAGGCCAACGTTTTCTTTATCGGGGGCTGAGAAGGGGTTTTCGAAAGAATTTATTTTTTGGAGAAATCCCCGATGGAGAAATTTGGGAAACCGTTTGTTTGAATTTGCCTTAGAACCCCCCCCGACGGAGTGTTATTTCGGTCTGTTGTAAAAAGGGAAAAGGTTCATAAATTTTGGGTTGCCCTTACCGGGGAACAGGCGCATTTTTTCAGGCACGATTTGAGATTTTTCGAACCCCCATTTTGGCACTCCCCTCCCGGGTGAAGTTTGACGTGGGCTCTTTTTAAAATTGTAAGTGGAGCTGAAACTTCGCGAACAAAGGGAAAAATTTTTCCCTTTAAAAACCCAAACTTTCCCTAAAACGTGGGATTTCCTTGACCGTTTTGGGGTTTTCTTTTTTTAAAACGGTTTCCCCTTTTTTTTCAAATCAGGCTTTTTTCCCCTTCGGCTGAGACCGTTTGACCGAGAAAGGTGACTTCTTTAAGCCCAAAAAAGTACTTTTACTGAGGTTAAAGGGTTTTACCCCTTTTTGTGGGAAATTTCAAAAAAAGCTGTTTAAGACGTTCCAAAAGAAGAAAAAAAACGTAGGAGCCCATAGAATTAAGCCGTCCAGGTATTTTTTACCCACCCCTTCCCTGAAGGAGGGATTTAAATACTGAACCTTTCCCCCTGGAGAAATATCGCGGGTGACCCCAGCAGTCCGAACGGAAAGGCGTCAAAAAACGAAAAAGGGGACACCATCGTTTTGAAAGTGGTGAGACAGGGGTTTTTCGTCATCGAGAAATTTCGGGAAATAGGCCTGGGCGCATGTGGGGGAAAACGTAATATTTTTTGACCCGCGGCTTGTTTTTCCCAGTTCTTCTAACCCGTGGAAGAGGGATGTTCGGTGGCGGGGATTTTTATTTAGTGTCGTAGTCTAAAACACTTTTTTACTACCACCCGGGTTTTTTACTAAGACAAACCGGTGAAAACCATGGGGCCCCGTGGATCTTTCTATGATTTTTTTCTGTTTTCCATATCTTAAAGCATATGTAAAATTTTTTTCCCTTGGCTTTCTCGGGAAAAACGGTACAAAGGGGCCTCGACGGGCTGGGGGTCATCCCCCTTTAATAAAACCCGGAGGACCATTTATGATCCCAAATTTTCGTTTTGGTCTGGGAGGGAAAAGGGGTCTTTTTCTAAAATTTAAATTTTTTTGTAATTTTTTTGTTCTAAAAACTTTTCAGGTGTTTCCTTTTTTTGCCCCCTTGTTTAATTTTTTAAAAACCTTTGGGTCGGGCCCCTTTTCGGCTGTGTTTTATCATTTTGCGGTATTAAGTCATTGGGGAATTTTTCCATGAATTGAATTGTTTGGGGGGGGTTTTTTTTGGGGGGGAATTTTACTTTGTCGTAGGGCCCCCAGTATAGGGGGCCCTTTGCAAAAAACCTTTCCTTTTTGGGGTATTATTCGTAAAGGGGAAATTAAATTGAATTTTCCCTGATGTCACCGTCCTAATAGGGAACATTTTTCCTAACCTTTTCCTGGGGATAGACAAGGAGGTTTTAAACCCTGAATTTCATTTACGTTTCCCTTTGCAAAAAAATGGAATGGTAAGGGTTATTTTCACAGGTTTGGGAAAAGGGTTTTTATTTGTGAAAAAGTTTCGGGGCTGATTCGCGATTTCCCGGGATTTAGTTGTATTTTTTTGTTTTTGTTTTTTTTTTCCGGCAAAATGTGATTCACGGAAATTTTTTTTTTTTTTTGGGTGGTGTCCCCCCCAACCCCATTCCCTCTATTTTTTCCAAATCCCAGGTGAGGGGTGGTTTTGTAAAGGAAATTCAAAACCCAAGAATTAAAACGCCGTTGAGATAAGAGCCCGGGAAAAAGGGGGAAAAACCCCTTTTTTAAACTTTTTCCGCCCCAAATTTTCGATTTCTGCCATATCATCCCAAAAAATTTTCCCCGGGGGTTTTTGTGACCCTAAAATTTGGGGGAAGATTGCGTCGAAAAGTTTATTTCCCCTCCTTTTTTTTTTGGGGGTAAATTCTTTATCAAAGTTTAACCCCCCCTGGCCCAACTATAGCTTCTACTATTTCCCCTTTTAATATTAACGGATAGGGGGGTGGAAATATTTAAACCGTCAAAGTCAGATAACTGTCTGGGGGGGTTGGGGGTTTTTGCCCTGGGGGGTTTAAAGTTTTATTTGTTGGAAAGTCCGGGAAAATTTTCGTTTTCCCCCCCGGGCAACCGGGTTTGCGACAGTCGAAAACAATGCCAACGGGGGTTTTCCCCCAGAAACCCCGGGAAAGGTTATGTTTTTGTGTCTGAAAATAAGCGAAATACTTGGAGTGGGTTTTTTACTCCGTAAAGGGGACCCGCGTGGGGGGAAAGACTTTTTAAATTTCTTTTTGGGGGGAAACGGACCTGAATTTCTTCCCGGGCTTGGTCTTAGCTCCTCCATTCGTCTTTTTGGGGGTCTCGGAGTTTGGGAAATGTACCCGGGAAATATTTGTTTCTTTTTTGTCTAGGGACTTTTCCTTTTTTCTTTTGGCCGGGGGCATATTAACCGTTTGGAGGTTTTCTCTCTTCGAGCAGTTTGGGGTTCGTGCTCGGGGATGGTCTAAAAAATTTTTTAAAAGGGGGTATCCTTCATCCAGGAATCCTCTAGTTTTCTCGCGACGCGAATGGTAGGCCCCCTTTTCCAAAAGTTTTTTCCCCTTTTTTTGGTTTTTATCCCCGGTAGGGGAAATTTTTTTCCTTTTGGGGGTTTTGGTTTGCAATCACCGCATGTTGGAAAAAAAACGATTTTGGGGAAAAACTTGAGGAATTCCCCCCAGTCGTAAATCATTTCCCTCCAATTTCCTTTCCCGGCTCACAACACTCACTTTGGTGGTGAAACCCCGGTTCGAAAAATTTTTAAATGTCCCCCCAAATTCTACTTTATGGTTCGTTTATAGCTGTGAATTTAAAATTGAGAGTTTTTGAGGCACACTCTCCCCTTTTTCCCAAATTTGGGGTTTCGTTTTCGTCGTTGAGCTACATTGTTTTATTTAAATTTAAAGAAACCCTTTTGGGGGCGGGCCGTTGGTTTAAGGCCCTTTTAAATTGATGTACCTCCAATACTGGAATACTCGAGGTTTTTATAGTTTCCCCCTTTCCCCGCTTCCGTGGGTAATTTTAGGGCATGGAAAGGGGTTTGTTGATTTTTCCCGTGACCAAATTCAATTTTCTTTATTCTCGTGCTCTTTTTTTCCACTAAAAACTTTTAACCCCTTTTTTCTTTCTGCCTGCTCCCCCTCCTCCTCCTTCGTTTTTTTATCTCGGGGAATATGGTACTTCCCAACTCTGATGGGGCGCTGGAAAACACCTCTTATAACACAGGGAGGGACTCGATTTCCCCTGTTCCGTCGGGCAACAGAAAAACACTCGGGTTTCCCCGGGCTAATAAATGTAGGTTCTCTTTTTGGGGAAAAAAGCATGGTTCTTCCCTTAAACCCTTTCCCCAACCGTCCCCCACAATTCCTCTCTATTTTGGGGGCGTAATTTCCTTGAATTGGGTAAGGGAAGAGAGGGGGGATCTATGTATCGTCAATTTTCGTTTCTACCTAACCCACCAATGCACAATCATGTGGCCATTACTGTGATTTAAGGGCACTATTTAGTCTTCATCTGGAAAAAAAGGAAAATTTTTCCCTTTCCTCTCGAAAACTCTGAAAACCTAATTTCAGTTCCCGGGCATCGGGCTGATTGGGAAAATTGACTGTGCCCAACAGTGAGACTTTGGGACATAATTTTTCCCGAATTTGATATTTAGTAAATTTCCCCCAAAGGGGAAATTCTGTTTCTTATTTTTAGGAAAAAAACATTCCCCCGTTTTTGTCACCAGTGGGGGATGCCCGGGTTTTTTGTGTTTTGAAAAACTTTAAAAAACTTTTTGGGTTTAAAATGTAAATCGGGATGGATCACAGTGTGATTTCCAGGGGTTTTTGAGTTTCTGAAAACCTTTATAAGATGACATTAATTTTTTAGAATACTTCATTTACTAATAAAAAACTCCTCGGGCACAACTGAATTGGGATGAACTTAAGGTTTTTAAGGGGGGAAAAGCCCGCCCCATTTTGGGGGTAGTTTTTGGGTTTTCTTTTTCCCGAGCACGTTTTTAAAATATGAGGGAAATTTTTTTGGTAGTCGGGGTGGGTACTTAGTATTACCCGAGGAGGCTGAGACTCTTTTTTAGAAATTGGGGAAATATTTCCATAACAAGGGAAAAATCACCGGGGGTTTTGGGATTTTAAAAACAAAATTTTTATTTAAAAAATCATCCCGGTTTTTTTCAAACATGGAAAAATTATTTCTTTTTGTTTGGGGAAATTAGGGAATACATAAACTCTAATTCCACGGGGAAATCTACCGAGCATTTAAACCCAACTATTTAATTTTTTTTTTTAGAAATACCATCTCCGGATACAAAGCTTTAAAAAATCGTAAGCATATATGGGGAAAAAATAAGGGGGGGGGAATTTTAGAGTAATGATGTTTTTCCGGTTCACTAAAACCAAAGTGGCGTGGGTTTTTTTCCAAAGGTGAGATACTCCCCCGGAAACCTTTAGGAAGTGAGTGAGAGGAACCTCCTTTTAAAACACTTATAATACGGGGGCAGGGCCCCCTATGCGTAATGAAAACTAAAAAAACCGTACCCCATATATGGAATAAGATTTTAAAAAATTTTTAAAATTTTTTTTTTTTTTTTTTAAAAAGGAGGGGGGGGGGGGGGAAAAAGGAGCGAGTTTTCTGGGGTCTTTCCTTTAGGGAAGTGAGGGAGAGGGCAGGGCTCCCCCGTGGTAGAACCAAAACGAGGTTGGGGGAAGGGGGGAAAAAAGAATGTTTTGGATCCTTGGAAAAACTTCCCCTGAAGGGGTTATCAGACCTCGAATGACTCCCAATTAACTAATAAAAAAAAAGTAAACATATGCCCAAAGGCCCGCCTATAATGCAAGGGTTTTTTTACTTTGATATAGGAAATTTAATATGTTATTCTAAAAATCCGGGGAAAAATGTTAAATTCCTTTCCCGGGAATCCCCACGAAAGCGTTTTTCTGAGAGGAAAAGGACGGGGGTCGGAACATAAATTTGGGCGGGTTTTTAATTTAGCAAATAACTCGCAACCACCCCTTTTTAAAAAGTGATCTGTCCTATTGTGTCTAAACTTGAAGGACATTTAAAAATTAAAAGTGTTTCCCGGCCCGTCAGGAAGGGGAAGGGGGTGAAAAATTTTTTTAATTACTAGTTTTCGGGTGATCGCGAAAAAATGTCCCCCGCATTTTTGGGCTCGTATCCGGGGTGTATTTGGGGGGGAATGGGGGGGGGGGGGGGATAAAGGGGGAGATAGAAAGAAAAAGATAAAAAAGATAAAAATTACGAGAAAAAAAAGATTTGATTTTACCTTAGTATAATAAGAATAACCGGGTCCTCCATATGCTGGGCCTAGGCGACAACTTGCCCCCGAACCCAAATATGGATATTGAAAAACCTTTTTTCCTTTTTACAGACAATAACCCGGGAAAATTTTATTATAGGAATTTTCCAAACCTGTCTCTTTCCCAATTTCGGGCATTACATTCCCCCGGGTTGGGGGTTTTTTTCCCCCCTTTACACAGGGGTTTTAAATTTTGTGTATTCCCTTTCCCTCACCCCTTTCCCCCATTACATTTTTGGAAAAATGATGTTATTTTTGGTTTAATTTTTCGTTTGCCCATACTCTCCCCCTTTTCCCCAAAAAAGCTTGGGGACCGTGGGAAAGCGGGGTTTTAGGGGGGACCTAAATGATGCCCTCAAAACATTTTTTTTAGAGTTGGGGTAGGGTCAAAATTACCTATATCTAGGGCAATTTTTCCCCAGATAAGGGGAAATTTTTCCTAACCTTCCCAAACTCCGAGGGTTACAAGGCCCCCCCCGTTCTAACCTAAAAACCCAAGCAAATTTAAAACCCCCTGCGAGGGGGTCTGGCCCCCCCCCGACCCCCGATAATCTACCAACAGCGATAATCAAACCCCATAAACCCATCCTAAATTAGCGATAATCCCCCCCGATAATCTAACCTAAAAATAATGGGGGGCCTCGGGCACCCCCCCAAAATAATATTTTTTTTCCTTTTCTTCTTAGTGGGAGGGGGTGGGGGGGGTGGGGGGGGAATCGATACTCCGGTCAATTTTGTTTGTGAGGGTCGTCAGCAGGTTTCCCCACGTTTTTTTGACTGAAAAAATTCAGTCAATTTTCCCTAGATCTAGGGAATTTTTTTTCGCCAATACCTAACCCCAAAAACTATGGGTTGAAAAGCACATTTTTTACCCCAGGGAAAAATTTCCCCCAAGGGGCCCAAAAACCCGTTTTGGGGACAGGGGGGACTATGGGGGAAAAACTACAAAAAAATTTCCTGTTATTTTTAAAGGGGGGAGAAAGACTAAATGTTTACGTGGTCTCACTCTTCTTCCTCTTTTGACCTTCATCGCCTCTGCTTTTTTCCCCCTTTCGCGGAACTTCCAATGAAAGGGTTTTGGGTTTTTTAAAGGTTAAAACGGGGAGTTAGGTTAGGTTGTGAAATTAAAATTTGGGGTTAGGGTTTGTGAATCTAAAGGGGGGTTACGTTCATTAGGTTTGGTTAGTGGGGAAACTAAAGGGGGTTTTTTTTTACTTAATTTCATGTCATAACGCTTTTTACTAAAAACATTTGTATCTCCAAAAGAATGATTTTTCGACAGAAAAATCATTGAGAGGGTTTTTAGAATCCATTAAAGGGAACCAGGGAAAACACACTCCCAATTTTGTAGGGAAAATTTTGGGTTCCCAGGGTTTAAAAATTTAAACCCTTTTTTTCCAAATATTACATTTTTTGTTTTTTTGGGGAAATAGTTTTCCCAATACGTGTGAAGCTTTTAAAAGATAGCCCCCCAGAAGGTAGATATGACTGCGTTTGGTAAAAAAATCCTTTTCCTTAATTTTTGGCCAAAAAAAAGAGCTAGATTTTTTTATAAAAAATCAATAATAAATAGAAAAAAAATTATTCCTTCGAAAAAAAGTTTTTCAAATAAACAAAGAAAAAACCCCCTTTTTCATCCTTTTTTATCTATGTAGAAGTGGAAAATGTCGTCGAAAATTTCCGTTGGCGAGAATTTCGATTGTTGCCCGGCACTGAATTTGGGGACACGAGGAGTATTACCATGGACGGACTTTAGCAAGCCTTTTTCCCCGTCCCCTCCCCTTTTCCATGAGCCCTTCCCGCTGAAACTGCGCATGCATCACTCGCAGCTGCACTGCCTTTCCTGCGCCTCTTTCCAGTGGCGGGGGGAAACAAACCCTAAGTTTTTATTTAATTTTTATTCCCGCTTTCAGGTTTGGTTTCCTTTTTTTTTTTACTCTGGGGGAAGGGATTTTCGAAAAGTGACATACATAAATTTCCCTTTTTTGGTTCACCATACCTCTTGACAAATTCCTTTTGTCATTCAATTAGCCGAGAAAGGGCTTTCTGGACGAAAATGCCTGAGTTGGCGTGGCGGGGAAAAGGGGGTTTTTGCTGCCATGTTGGGCGGTTTTTTTTTTCAAAAAAGGATCCTTATGGGACCTCCCGGGCATCCCCCCAGGGCTTATGGGCAACTTTTTGGGGAAAACACGAGCACTTATGGGAATTTTTTGGTGATTTATGGCGAACTTCGCCATTTTTTCTGCTTATGGGAAAACCCCTAAGCTATTTTAAATTGGGGCCCCGGGGGGAGATGCTGAGGGGGCCTAGGGGGTTAAAGGGGGAAAGACCCCTTTACCGGGCTTCAGGCGCTTTTTTAACAGGCCCGGGTAAGGCACCGGGTCAAGGCTATGTACAGTCGAGATTAAAGGGGCTTTTGCCCTGCCATACACCTTTAAAGCCCAATGCTGGGTGTGGTCCGAGAATCCTACTAGCCAATCACGCTGCCTGTCTGAGCGCTGTTTAGGCAGCTTCGACCAATCACAAGGCTTGAACACTTCAACACCAAAACAAGAATTTTAGTCCCTTCCTCCCTCACCTCTGCAATAAGGCAACGCTCGCCTCCGCGGCCCGCCGAAAACTGTTTGTCACAAGTATGACATTCATCACAGGTTTTGACCTCTTATATATTTTTGCATTGGACGTGCCAATACCATGATAATCGGAAAACTGTGGTGATTCCGAGACTGTGAGTGAAAATTTAATGCAAGCAGAAGTACAGGAGTAAGGAAGAGTTGAATAAAAAAAGGTGAAAGAAAATAAATGTTTATACACGATCTCATTTTGCTCTCATTATCTTATTATAGGTATAGTTTACTGTAATTTTTATACAGTCATGATATGCACTAATGTCTCGTGAAGATGATGGTATGTTCAGTTGTCCTAAATATCATCTGGTAATATGATACCGTATAATAGTACAACATTTTTTGTACGGGCGGAGCACCTTGTGACACTTGTCTAGTCGCTTCGCCCTCCGCCCGCCCGCCCAACCAACACACAACACAACATTTTTATCGCCAGCATATAAGCTTATAAAAACACCCTATAGTGCCGCGTTTAGTCTTTCACGATCAATTCATACACACCTTGCAACACTATTATTACGTAAACACCAATTGTTACGATGTAGGAACTGAAACAAGGCTGTATTTGCCTTATAAACAGAAGATGAATGTCTGTCAAAGGCCAACAGTAACTCACTAAGTCAGGGTCTGACCATGCCTTAGTTTCAGCGCCTTTAGCGGTGCCACTAAGGCAGCAATCTCGACTGAACATCGCGGTGGGAGGGCGTTTCGCCTTACCACAGGCGCCCTAGTGGATAGGGCGCCCTAGCTCGCTCTCAGCATCTGGCCCCTGGACTGTTCACGCGACAATGTTTTGAATTGCGGGGCTGTATAGGGGCCTGCGGGGCGCCCGACAAAGAGATATAGTGGTATATGGACTATCATATAGACTGGTTTATCAGTATATATGATATACTGTAATCTTCGTAAATGTTTGTTCTATAATTTATTATCAAATGAAAAACAGTAAAACACGCTAAAGAAATGCCATTACGCGAATATGAAGAAATATGAATGAACTTAATATTTACTTAACTCTTCGCCATTTAAAACTTTGCGAGTCAACTTTTATCATGAAGGGTATCAATAGAAGCGCAATTGTATTAGCTTTCCATTGCTATATTTCGTTATCTGATAAATTAATTAGAACCATGCATAAATTAGCGTTAAATAAATAAATAAAATCATCAATCGTGTAGTTTTCCCGATTGATGAGGTTATTTATTTACTTATATATTTCGTTTTCTGATAAATGAATTAGTACCATGTATAAATTAGCGTTCACTAAATAAATAACCTCATCAATCGGGAAAATTACCCGATTGATGATTTTATTTATTTAGTTAACGCTAATTTATGCATGGTTCTAACTCATTTATCAGATAACGAAATATAGCAATGGAAAGCTAATAAAATTGCACTTCTATTGATGCCCTTCATGATAAAAGTTGAATCGTAAAGTTTTAAATGGCGAAGAGTTGAAGTGAATATTAAGTTCATGCATATTTCTTCAGTCTCGTAATGGCATTTCTTTAGCGTGTTTTACTGATTTTTATTTGATAATATTATAGAACAAACATTTACGAAGATTAAAGTATATCATATATACTGATAAACCAGTCTATATGACCAGTAACTATATGAATCCGAGCGGCCCTCCGACTTCAGCCCCTTGTGCGACGGGCCGATATTCCGTGCGCAGTCCAGGTATACAATGGTCTATGATATACTATATATATATATATATATATATATATATATATATATATGTATATATATATATATATATATTTTATATATATATATATAGTATATATATATATATTATGTATATATATATATAATATATATATATATATATATATATATAATATATATATATATATATATATATATTTATATGTATTTATATATATATATATATATATATATATATATATATATATAATAATAATAATATAAGCGAAAGTGTGTGTGTGTGTGTGTCTGTCTGTCCGCGATAGGTGCCGCCCCCTTTGGCGGAATCCCCTCATGTGGCACATTTTTGGAACCGGGTTGACCAGGGGAAGGTTTTAAGCCCACTTATGAGATGATCCGATCACTTTTTTTTTCTTTTTTTTTAGCAGCTTATTTGCGAGAATTGTGAAAAAAAAAGTGGGTTGCGAGAATTGAGGAAACCTTGATGTAGGGTGATGGGTAATGGGTGAGTGAATGGGTGGGGTGATGGGTAATGGGTGTGGGGTGATGGGTGAGTGAATGGGTAGGGGGTGATGGGGTGATGGGTGAGTGAATGGGTAGGGGGTGATGGGTGATGGGGTGATGGACAAAGGGATGGGGTGATGGACAAAGTTTTGGTGGGCCGAAGGCCCACCAAACACAGGTGGTGGGCCGAAGGCCCACCAATAGCCCTCCGTAGGAGCTAGCCAAAAAGTCCGCCCGGAGGGCGGCTTTGCGGCTAGTATATAATTATATTATTATTATTATCTATTATTATTATAATAATAGCGTTGCAAGGTGTGTATGAATCGATCGTGGAAGACTAAATGTGGCACTAGGGTGTTAAATGCTGGCGATAGAAATGTTGTGTGTTGTGAGTTGTGATTGGGCGGCGGCCGAAGTGACTGCATGGGTGTGTGTCACCGAGGGTGCTCCGCCCGCACAAAAATGTTGTACTATTACACAGTATTATCATACTACCAATGATATTTAGGACAACTGAACATACCATCATCTTCAAGAGACATTAGTGCATATTATGAATGTATAAAAATTACAGTAAACTATACCTATAATAAGAATAATGCGAGCAAAAATGAAAATCGTTTATTAATTTTTATTTTTTCTTTCACCTTTTTTATTCAACCTCCTTCTTATTCCTGTAATTTTTGCTTTGCAGCATTAAATGTTCATCACTGTCCCTCCGGAATCACACAGTTTTCCCGATTTTTATGGTATGTGGCCACGATTCCAATGCAAAAATATGTAGTGCTCAATAACCCTGCGATAGAACTTCAAAAACTTTGACAAAATCGATTTTCGGAGGCCGCCGGGGCGAGCGTTGCTCTTTGCCTTGGTGCAGATGTTGTGTAGGGAGGACAAATTCTTGTTTCAGCCGATAAGTATTCCACGCCTTGTTATTTGTCGAAGCTGCCTAAACAAGCGCTCAGACAGAAGCGTGGGATTGGCCTATAGATTCATCGGACCACGAAAAACGCCCACGCCCACGCCTTGGGCGTTTGGAGGTGTATGGCAGGGCAAAATCGCCTGAAATAATCGACTGTAGTAACATTGGGCCTGAGGCCGGTGCATTAGGCCCGGTTCACAAGATCGACTTTTCGCCGTGCGCCGTCCCCTGGACAAGACGTCATGTCCGTGGAGACGCGCCGTGGTAGCCAGGTTTGTTCCGCCGTGAGTCACAGTAACGAACCCACGGGCGTGTCCCTACGCCAGTTGGCTCCATTATCTCCATCATGAATAACCGCAGGACCACTAAATGCTGTAGCTATTATTATATGTTATTATTACAGGTGGACCGGATGTTCCCGATATACCTTTTGTTATATGTGAAGGCGAGGCGCGGGAGCTTGGGAACACCATAAGGACTAAAGTACTATCTTAAATATCAAAATTATAATTTTCAAGTTTTTAACTAAGAAAAAATGGGAGATAACCTGCCCAAATAGTAGTTTAAAACCATCCCCAGGATGGACTTTTAACCTTTACTGAAGTTTGGTTGAAATTGCGGAAACGAAAATTGTCGGAGCAGAAACAGACGGACGGACAGCACGGACATTCGTGATTATGTTAAGAATGAATTCATCCCATGAATAATATTAAACTTAGCATTGCAGTATTCTTAATAATATTATCATATTATTTATACTGATACATTAATAATAACAATAATAACAAAGCTTAATAATAATACAATATTAGTAATAAACTAATATAATGATAAATAACAACCTTATTTTAAAACTCCTCTCTCTTTTTCTCTTGGACAGGAAAGCGTGCCTTTACCTTCTCTATCTGTTTATATACAACTATAATGTGTGGAGCCAAAGCTCTGTGAGCAGAATGCAGGCTAGCTCTCCTTAACCTTCAGTCATTACCACAATGAATGATGCTGAAATCAGGAGAGAGCAGCGTCGCCGCGGGCAAACACGGTCTGAAACGTGGATAACGTGTGAATTCCGTCCCATAGAGTGCTGTGTACTTTTTCACTGCCCTCTCGACAAAACCTGGCCTTAATATTTACGCTGGTCACTCACTCAATTTTTTAAAAGGGCGTCCTGGCGACCACGCGGCCTTCTCCAGACATTCCGCCGTGTCCTACCCTCGGGTTCGATACGTGTGAACGCCGCCATAACACGCATGGTTATTTGGATTCACGACGTCCCTTGTCGCGGTACGGCGCCCTTGCGAACGTCGATACGTGTTGAACCGGGCCTTAGCCGGGCCGTTACAAACGCGCCTGAAGACGGTAAGTGCCTCTTTTTCGCCGACCTCTAAGGCACTTCTCGCATCTCCCCCCCTGGAGGCCTCCACTTGAGGCTGTGATGGTTGGCCCCTCGCCCGTGGTGGCACAGGCAGAATTATAAAATACTGTGTAATGATATTATAATCCTCTTTCAGTAATTCATCAACATTTTCATTGTTTTCATTATTTTATAACCTGTAATATAGTTATATATATATTATATATATCTATATAATATATTATATATATATATATATTATATAATTATATATACATAAAGATATATAAATATATTAGTATATATATATATATTTATATACAATATTATAAAGACAAAATAATATGAATTGATTGAATTTTTACGGGCATATCTTTAGTAGTGCACACCATGTCAAAACTAATTGTACAATGACTATATGTATTGGGCGCCTGCCTGCAACCCATCTGCGACAGACAATTTGCGAGTGAACATGAAGTGCTTTGCCGCATATGGGCCGTGGACCAACCTGTGTCCACGAATGGCCGCGGCCAGAGTGCGCGCATTTGACACATTTTTTTATAAGCAGTAATTTTTCAATGAACTATTGCTTCCTGAGCAATATTTTAAACACCTCTTGACACAAATGTAGTATTATATTAGGCCTCTACCCATTTTTTTGTGGTCCCAGATGTTCCCGAAATGTCCGACGACTTTTTTGAGGGGTTAGTATTACCCTCTTCTCCGCCCCATATAACTATGTGACTGTGGAGTTGCCCTATCGACGGCCAACGAAGAGTGTCGGGGGCCCGTGAAGTGTTGTGTTGTGCCGTTGGTTTTTGTAGTGTTTTGGACGAGTACGGAAATATGAAAGTGCACCAGGTGGTTTTTTATCCCTGGTGTGGTGTTGGGGCCCAGTGGCCATCGTGGACCCGTGGCGTTTTCAGTCGCCTCAGTTATTTTCGCTCTCCCTTCCTGCATATACACCGAACCTCCATAAGGTGGAAAGGAAGGGGGTGTGACCTATGTGTTCGTAGCAGTGTGTTTCAGGAGTGTAATTTGTAGTGTCCCTTGTGGTGGGTGTCGCGAGAATGTTTTGCGAGAGAGGGCCCAGTGACTGTGTTCGAGTTAGTTTTATCCAGGCCAATAAGGTATACATTCACTGGCTGACTTGTTAGAGGTGCAATGGAGAGACAGAGCAATGAAATTGGCGCACATGCCAAAGTGAATAAATGAAATAAAGGGGAGGCGATGATTCACAGGGGACAGGGAAGTGAGAGAAAGGCCAGACCGGTATTACTAAGACTTAATCATAGCTATTACATAAATGTATCATTACTCTTGACATATCATAAATTTTTATCATACGCCTTTATCAGAAGTTTTTGAATCTTACACAATTTTCTATCATAGGAGTCTTGCTAAGTAAAGTAAATTCATCTTTTTACCACGTTTTATGGGATTGAAACTTCTTCCTTATGTTTTATAACATGTTTTAGGGCTATTGACCACAGAGAGTAATGTAGTAATTCATTCCCGAAAATAAGCATATAAATGTACCGTTTGACAGTATCTGCAGAGAGCTTCACAGAGAGGTGGCTTCACTCGGCGCGCCATTTTTGTATTTTGAACAGGTGGCGCCGCTATGCGGAATGGTGCCAATTCGTCAAAAGTTGTCCACAATACTTAATATCATTACGTGTGCACGGTGTTTTGCCTTTTCCAATACCCCAAGACGCAATAATATGTAGTATTAAGTTAAAATAGTAACTGAAGTGGTATTTTGATGGATGTTTTTTGTTTTATTTACACCTTTTGTTCCTTTTTGTATTTCATACCCGAAACCCCGTCATTCCCAATAAATTGGGTCTCAATCTCAATACCCTCTCCCCCCTACACACATTTTGTTTTGCTGAAGTCAAAATGGGTGGGTGTGGATGGGGTTAATGGGTGAGGTGCAAATGGTGGGGGTGATGGGTACAATGGGTGTGGGGTGATGGGTGAGTGAATAAGTGTGTGGTGATGGGTAGTGGGGGCATGGTGGGGGGTGATGGGTAATGGGTGAGTGAATGGTTGGGGTGATGGTTAATGGGTGAGGGAATAGGTTGGGGGGTGAGGGGTAATGGGTGAGTGAATGGGTTGGGGGTGGATGGGGTAAATGGGTTGGGGTGATGGGTTAATGGTGAATGGGTGAGTGAAATGGGTTGGGGTGTGATCCCAGTGGGCACAGGTGAAGGTTTTCATGTCGATTTCTGCGTCTAAATCTTGTGAAAACTGTGAACTCGTAGATTCACCTAATTCATGGCTAATCCACGTGCAAATTTATCTGACAAGTTTTTCAACGTGCAGAAAATGGAACATTTTAATCCATCGTGAAATAGACGTGTCCTACATCCTTTAACATAAAACTGGTTAACTGACAAGAGGAAGCGGAGGAGGAGGAAGAGGAGGAGGAAAGAGTGAAGAGGAAGAGAACGATGGAAGAGGAAGAGGAAAGAGAGAGAGAAGAGAGGAGAGAGAGAGAGAAAGAGAGAGAGAGAGAGAGAGAGAGAGAGAGAGAAGAGAGAAGAGAGGAAGAGAGAGAGAGAGATAGAAGAGAGAGAAGAGGAGAGAGAGAGATAGAGAGATAGAGAGAGAGAGAGGGAGAGAGAGAGAAGAGAGGTGTTAGAGTTAGAGTTAGAGGAGTAGAAGAAAAGTTTGAAAAAAAGAGAGGTAGAAATAATAGTGTTGAGAAGCGAGAGATAGAGAGAAGAGAGATAGAGATAGAGAGAGAGAGGAGAGAGAGAGAGGAGAAGCTAGAGAGAGAGATAAGAGATAGAGAGAGAGAGAGAGAGAGAGAGAGAGAGAGAGAGAGAGAGAGAGAGAGAGAGAGAGAGAGAGAGAGAATAGAAGAGAGGAGAGAGAAGACTAACCACATTTTTCTCTAGTGATTTTAAAATTTTTTGCTTGAATCTAAAATAATATCCATTAATTAACTCCGTAGTGTAGTGGTTGAGCACGGCTGGTTCACAACCGAGAAGTCCTGGGTTCGATCCCCGGAGAAAGCTTGTGGCGGTCTGCTTACAACCCGAGCCCCTGTCCACCCATGCCAGTGAATGGGTGTGGGGTGTAGGCCGTGGTTTGTGACCCGCCTCCCCGGGGGTGGTGGCTTCCCCCAACCTAAACCACATAAGCAGGAAGGATTTACATGTAGCTAGGGAGACAGAGGCCAATACCAGTGTAGTCAGGCCCTGCAAAACACTACTATGTGTAAATACACACACACACACACACACACACACACACACAACACACACACACGCCACACACACACCCCTACCTTGGTCCGTCTCATGGTTGCCCCAGTAGTCCTTTTCAGCAGGGGGTGTACCGCGGTGCAGTTCCATTGCCGGCAAACCACGCTGCGTTAGGTCAGATCCAACACCTGAAATATGATATTTTTATAAAATGTTACCGATATAATTTTTCTCTGTTGATTTACCATCAAAATATTTTTTGCCTTTACTCCAATATACTACTTCATATTTACTTCTCCATTCATTGTTGCACGAAATTCTGACATAGTTTTTTTTTTAGTTATTGAAAAAAACGTGATTTAAAAAAAAAATTCAAGCATCCTACCTTAGGCATTCCTATTCAAGGCATACCTAAGGCATACCCCTTGCCAATTTGCAATATTATAGTGAAAAAATGTATTTGCTTAAAAAATTTTTTTTTTTTTTTTTTTTTAGTTTGCTATCAGTTATCGGGCATGCTGAACACGAATCTGGAGTCAGTTTTTCAGTTACAATGATTAGAAGTCCCTATTTTCACCAATTCACAATGCATGATACTTCCCAGATATTCCTTAAAAACCACAAATTAGACGAAAACTTCTACTAGACATAAAAATATGATAGGCATTGCTAGATTATCTTACTTTCAATACAATGATTTCGGACTATCGGCTAATTCGAACCAGGTTCCTCCCCCCAATTAGTTCAAATTAGAGAGTTTACTGCAATTTCAAATTTTTTGTTCTTAGGTTTCAGTCTAACTTCCGAATTTTTCAAAGTAAAACCTGCTTTTGAACTAGAAAGTATGAATATATTTACTATGCGTAAAAATCCTAGAGTTAGTTCCCTTCCCTACACTGAGGTGCAACACTGTTTCTCGCATAACACTGACCTATCATGACTCTTTTCTGAATTATAAACTTATATATTTAACTATAACGCGTTTCAACTCACTCTTGTTTTTCTCACACATCCCACTTACCCATCAAAAGTTTATTGTAAATGGATGGATCTAACAATTGTATCCCCGCAATATCCATTACTAGCGGATAAAAATATTTCAAAAATTGACGAAAATCAGTTTTTTGTATTTTTGCCCGCAAATTTCTATAATTTCGAGAAAACTTATTGAAGTAGCAAAGGTCCATCTTGAGGGTGTTCTACATCACGCAGTTGGTGTATTTGGCTTTGTTCAAACACCTCATGGTTGTCAGAATGTATATTTGTATAAATGTACGGATATGCTATTTTCTTGTTATTTACCAATCATATAGTTTTTTGGCTTTCTGGGGGGGGGGGGGCCCCCAAAAAAAATGATAGCCTTATCTACTTCATACTTAATTTTTTACCCCTTGCATTTTATCTGCCATAGTTTTTTTTAGTTATTGAGAAAAAACGTGATTTTTAAAAAAAAATCTTACCTCTACCCTTGCCAAACTTTTTGCCAATATTTAAAAAAAAAAAAAAATAGATTTGCTTGAAAAATTAGTTCCTATCAGTTATGGGCATGCTGAACACGAATCTGGATCAGTTGTTTTCAGTTTACAATGATTAAAATCCCTATTTCAGCAATTCACAATGACTGGATACTTCCAGAAAATTCCCTTAAAAACCACATATTTAGACAAAATTTCTACAAAGACATGAAAAAAGGATAGGCTTGCTAGATTTAATCATTACTTCATTACAAACGATCAGTATGAGTATTTTCAGTATTAAGTATTATTATCCCTATTTGAGCCCACCCATGTTGAATTGTCAAAGTACTTATAAAAACCTAGGAATACTATAGCAATCCTGTGGGACTTTCTAATCCCTACCCATGACTCCTGGTAAGATCTTGAAGGAGCCGAAAGACGTGAAGGCTCTGAAGAAGGATTGTACACAAAGCGAAAGGATACTTAAAAAATAGTGTTCTTTGTCTCTTCCTCTTTCCTCCCTTTCTCCTTCTCCTCCCTTTCCTTGTCCCCACCTCCTTCCTCCTCCCCCTCACTGCCCTTCTTCCCTCCGCCTAATCCATATTTTTATACCGAATAATTATCATAATATCAGATCCACGCTGGGCAGCCCGCGGCACCGCCATGGGAGAGCTTCGGACTCCCCACTAACCCGCTGCTATAGCGGCCGCCGCGTGCCGTTCACCGCCCAACAATGACGTCACAAAAAAGCTACCTGCACCGCCATACGGCTGCCCTGTACCAAGTGTAAGATCAAGTCATCTCTCCCGCTCGGCGGTGCCGCCTGGAGTGATGTGGCAGAGCTGTGCCCGGTTACCAACCGATACAACCACTCAAGCGTTGATGGTGGTGACGCATTGTTGGGCCTGTGAACGAGCAAACGGCGGCCGTAGAAGCGGGCCAGTGGAAACTAGTAGTAGCAGTAACAATTAGCAGTAGGTAGTATAGTATTAGTAGTATTATAGTAGTAGTAGAAATAAAAATAATACAAATCAGCATTCTTACCTTTTTCTCATCCAGTGTTCCTTCCTATTAAGAATATTCCCTTATAACTCCATTATAAATCCATTTTATCACCAGTGAGGCTTCCTATTTATTAATAGAGAGGAACTATTAAGTTGCTTCTCTATTCTCCGCTGCTGCCTGCCGGGGTCTTGGGACGGGGAGACCCATGGGCCTACACCACAGCCCCCCCCCCCCCCCGCCCATGCTGAGGCCGTTTCCGCAGGGTGCGGGTGTCAGGGCGTGGCATGACTTGAACCAGCTCCTGTGTGAGAGAGAGAGAGAGAGAGAGAGAGAAGAGAGAGGAGAGAGAGAGAGAGAGAGAGAAGAGAGAGAGAGAGAAGAGAGAGAGAGAGAGAGAGAGAAGAGAGAGAGAGAGAGAGAGAGAGAGAGAAGAAGATGAAATTTTAGTATAAAGTTGTCTAACTTTTTCTAAACTTATACTGGTGCATCTCCTTCCTCCTCCTTATTTTTCGACAAAAAAAATAATAATTGAACCTAGACCTCACCTAAAATACCCCTAACCTAAACCTATATCTAACCTAACCTTAACCTAACCTATACCTAACCTAAACTTACCTAACCGTGTAACCCCCCCCCAAAAAAGCGACATAAAACGTTAGCAGATTAATTTCCAACATCAAACTCACCAGTAAAAAAGTCGTTTCGTCCCCACCAAAGTGATTTTTCGGTGTTCCATCTGGAATAAATACCCACCTCCCATTCCCATTCCTGCCACCCCCACCACACCCATTCCCAGTCTCATTCCAATATCTAAATTTTCATTACCATTTGTATTCTTATATCCCTATTCCCACCAACACATTCCCCATTCCTAGTCCCACATTCCCATTTGGCCCTAACCCTAACCCATTCCCGGAAAATCTTGAAGAACAAAGGCTCCACGCTAAGCTGACCCAAATGTTGCCTCTACATTTATACTTACTGTCCTTAACACATCTGTTTTAATTTTATGATGCCGAATCCTTACTTTGCCTACATGGCCGATATTTAATTTTCAGCTGGGGCTGGTTCTTCAGAAAACCTAAGTCCGTAGGGTTTAGGTTAGGTCAGGTTAGGTCAGGTTAGGACCCAGACCATTCCCATTCCAATTGTATATTTTCCCATTACTTTGTAGTAGCATTTCCCATTCCCACCCACATTCCCATTCCCATTGAATGCGTGTTCATATCTAAAAAAATTTACTAGGGCGGGAAAGGACTCTAAAAATGTTTACCAATGTGGTACTGTTAGAGCCAGGGTGTTGGTAGTTGCGGTAGGGTATTGTGGGTGTTGGTAGGGTATGTGGTAGAGGCTGTTGGTGGGGGTGTGTGGTAGGTGGTGTGGTTTAATGTGGTAGGGTGTGGTTAATGTGGTAGGTGGTGTGGGTTAATGTGGTAGAGGTAGTTTAGTAGCCAACAACACCACCACCCCCTTAATATGTTAATACTTCATAAAACATGTCATTTAATTCACCCGTTTCTTATATACCCTTAGCCTATTATCCTTCATGCATTTAATTTATCCATACAAACACCGTAAGAACATCGTCCATAGTGTTTTGCCAATTAATACAAAAAACAAATTATTTTTTCCTCAAAACTGGCCTGTGTTTTACTTGAGTCCAGCTTCTTCTTCTTCTTCTTGTGACCTTTTGCTGATGACGCCCATACTTTCGATCTTTTAAATCTCCCTATTGCATCCTTTTCAGCATTAACACAACACTCTGTATCACAAAATAATATATATGGCATAATAAAAATTGTGTAATATATCTGTGTCATTTACTAAGCGTGGTTTAATTCATGTTTTTAGGAGTTTTTTTGGGCTAAAGTGAAATGAAGACCAATGTTGACGTCAACATTACATAACAACGTTATTTAGATGGTTAATAACACTTTAGTCCGCCAGTCACTCCGCCATGCACTAATGTCGCCAGGCACAATATAATTACGATTTTAGCATCACTACATCCTTGTATATGCCACTGAAGCTGATACACAGTAGACATTTAATTAAATATGTACATCACACTACACATGTCTTTCAGTGGCACATAAAAGGCTGTAGTGATTGCTAAAATTCGTACTATATTGTGCCATGTGTCATGGTGAGTTTGTGTTTACATTGAAATTATTGAGACTGTCCCTCAGTTCAACCCTGACTCTGGGAGTTAATCATTTTGTAATTAAATTATAATCAATAACTGATAAATTTTACGCTGTACATCGATTACCCCACCAATACTGGTAGCCCCTTCTCTCCCCACAGGGAAAAAAGAAACGGCTAGTTCGGGGGAAGGGAATTTTCCGCAGGGCTCTAAACTAAACCCTCTTAGCGTCCCCTATAGACCGACTGAGTTATACCGGCTAAGAAGACTACTGAGGAAGCATTTTCCGGCGTATCCCCTCGTGTTTAGCGAAATATATATATAATTATATATATATATATACTACCCAAACCCGCCTCCGGCGGACTTTTTGGCTACTCCTGCGGGGGGCTTTGGGGGCCTGGGCCCCCCAAAAACACGCCCCAAAACCCCCCTTTACTTTCCTGAAATCATAACCCATTCATCCCCTTTTCCCCATCACCCCCCCACCCTTAAACCCACCCAAATTACCATCACTCCCCATCTATTCCCTCACCCATCCCCCTCACCCCCCCCCTTTCCCTCCCCATACCCTCCCCACACACTCTTTTCACCCCCATTCCCCATCACCACCACCCTTCCTCACCCATTCCCCCACATCCCATCTATTTCCCCACCCATCACCCTCACCCCCACCCATTCACTCCCCCATTCCCCATCACCCCCCCCCATTCCTCACCCATTACCCATCCCACACACCCATTCATCACCCTTTACCTATCACTCCCCATCTTTTCCCCTCCCCTACCCATCACCCCCCCCCCATTCACTCACCCATCACCCCACCCCATTCCCCATCATCCCCCCTTTTCACTCCCCATTACCCTCCCCTACATAAAGGGTTTCCTCAATTTCGAACCCACTTTTTTTTCACAATTTCGCTAATAGGCTCTAAAAAAAAAGAAAAAAAAAGTGATCGGGTCATCTCATAAATGGGGTTAAACTTCCCCTGGGTCAAACCCGGGGAAAACCCAAAAAAAAAATTTTTTTTGCGGGTTCACAAATATATGGCGAAACTTATACACTTCAAGTTTTTTTTAGCGACTTAAGAATTCTGGTAAAAAATCCCCCGTACACAGGATATTGTCACCAGGGGATCCCAGTTAAGGGGTTTTAAAAATAGTATTCACATGACGTTACACATCCGAGTATTGTTGGGGGCAAAACTTGTAAACACAACAACTCTTGCGTGAATAGACGGATTGAAATCTTTTCTTCCGATGGCAGCTATCCATTTTGTTCTCCACTCTCTACAAAGCTCTTCCGTCTGTTTGTCCTCGTGGAATCTTATTGTAAGAAATCTGTGAAACCCACGCTTTGTGCTGTCGTGTGACAATGAAGCCAACGACAGCACAATGCGTGGGTTTCACAGATTTCCTACAATAAGATTTTACGAGGACAAACAGACGGAAGAGCTTTGTAGAGAGTGGAGAACAAAATGGATAGCTGCCATCGGAAGAAAAGATTTCAATCCGTCTATTCACGCAAGAGTCTGTTGTGTTTACAAGAAACTGCTGTGTTTACAGTGGAAGTCAAAGTATTTGGCGTAGCGATGCGAAGCACAGCTTTTTCACTCTTCATAAAATCAGCTCCTCAACCGTTAGAAGTGAATTATTTTGATTTATTTTCATATGTGGGAACTCACCCATAGATGAGGGTTTGCTTTACCGCGCCTGGCAACTGTCAGTGCTTAATTAAGTGTGACGGTTGTAGTGTCATCTCTGCTGTCTGTGCGCCAGATATTGTGAAATCGAGCGTTACATTGTGAGTCCTGGTTTAGGTAGTGTGGTGATGGGGCGTAAGCCACAACTCACAAGTGATCAAATCACCCTTATCTACTACCTACACAAGGCTGGTTTTAGACCAAAAGTGATTGCAGAGGAGGCAAAGGTCTCACTAAGAAGTGTTGCGCGCTGGTTGAAACAAATTCGCTACACAACCGATAACATTCCACCTACTCATTTAAATAGGCTTGGTCATAGACCACTGTATACCTGGACTGTTCACGCGACAATGTTTTGAATTGCGGGGCTGCATAGGGGCCCGCGGGGCGCCCGACAAAGAGATATAGTGGTCTATGGACTATCATATAGACTGGTTTATCAGTATATATGGTATACTGTAATCTTCGTAAATGTTTGTTCTATAATATTATCAAATAAAAAACAGTAAAACACGCTAAAGAAATGCCATTACGAGACTATGAAGAAATATGCATTCACTTAACTCTTCGCCATTTAAAACTTTGCGAGTCAACTTTTATCATGAAGGGTATCAATAGAAGCGCAATTTTATTAGCTTTCCATTGATGTATTTCGTTATCTGATAAATTAATTAGAACCATGCATAAATTAGCGTTAAATAAAAAAATTAAATCATCAATCGGGTAATTTTCCCGATTGATGATGTTATTTATTTACTTATATATTTCGTTTTCTGATAAATGAATTAGTACCATGTATAAATTAGCGTTACCTAAATAAATAATCTCATCAATCGGGAAAATTACCAGATTGATGATTTTATTTATTTAGTTAACGCTAATTTATGCATGGTTCTAATTCATTTATGAGATAACGAAATATAGCAATGGAAAGCTAATAAAATTGCGCTTCTATTGATACCCTTCATGATAAAAGTTGACTCGCAAAGTTTTAAATGGCGAAGAGTTGAAGTGAATATTAAGTTCATGCATATTTCTTCATAGTCTCGTAATGGCATTTCTTTAGCGTGTTTTACTGTTTTTTATTTGATAATATTATAGAACAAACATTTACGAAGATTACAGTATATCATATATACTGATAAACCAGTCTATATGATCCGTAAATATATATATGAATCCGAGCGGCCCTCCGACTTCGGGCCCTTGCGCGACAGGCCGATATTCCGTGCGCAGTCCAGGTATATAGTGGTCTATGGCTTGGTAGATCAAAGGCAGTTCCCATCAAGACTCTACGAATTATAAGCCGCCAGCTGACGAACACTCCTTCATGTACAGCGCGTAAAATTAAAGAATCAAACCAAAGTTTGCTGCATAATGTGTCTGTGAGAACTGTTTCTCAATATATTCAAAAGGACTTGCACTTGCCTTCCCGCCGCGCTGCACGCAAGCAATTCTTATTAACACCTCGCCACAAAGAAAATCGCGTTGCTTTCGCCAGAGAATATGTTACCTGTCCACTTGACAAAGTTCGTTCCATACTTTGGGCAGATGAAAGCAGTGTGACAGGTGCACCAAGTAAACGCGTTCGTCGTCCAAAATGTGCTAATCGCTACGACGAGAAATATATGGTGACACATGTGAGGCATCCTGAGAAATTGATGGTGTGGGATTGTTTTTCTTATTACGGTGTTGGAATTTTTGTTATTATAGAAGAAGGTGTTACTCTGAATGGTGAAAAATATCTCGATTTACTGTTTGACAATTTAGAGGAGTACGCTTTGACATGTGCAATGCTGAGACATTCATGCAAGACGGTGCACCGTGTCATAGCTGTAAGCCAGTGAAGGAGTGGTTAGGAAATTGTGCCGTAAAATATTTTCAAGACTGGCCTGCAAACAGTCTGACTTAAATCCCATCGAAACTTGTGGGCTCTAATGAAAAGAAAATAGAGAGAGACGGACCACAAGTTCCATACCAAAACTCCCGGCGACTCTCCTAGACGTGTGACACAACTTAAGTGAGGACAATTTACACCCCCTTAGCTGACTCCTTTCCACAAAGGTTACGTCAGGCAATCAAGAGGAAGGGAAACCCAACAAAATATTAGTTGGTGGTAAGTGTTTAGGGTACATTTTCTGGGGTATTTTTAGGGGGGAATATTATGATCTTGTTGCGCGCATGTGTTTACCCGTGGCGACGACGCAACTATGCCAACTACTTTGACTTCACTGTACACGTACAAGTCTTGTCCCCAACAATACTCGGATGTTGTGACGTCAGTGAATACTATCTATTGGGGAAAAAGACATAACCTTATTTAACTGCAAAAATTTATTGTTAAAATTAGCTTTTGTGTTGTTGCCTATTAGTGACAGGGTATTTTTCTGTTTGCAGCTCGAAAAACACAGTATGACGAAAAGAAACTACAATGAAGCATTCCTGTCAATGTGGTTCACGTACATTACTGATCGGGGAGGCACGCAGAAACCGCAGTGTGTTATTTACCAGAAGGTTCTCACAAATGAAAGCTTAAAACCAAGTAAGCTTAAAGATCACTTCGGGAAAATTTACTCCTAACCACCAAAACATGGATGTAGCATTCTTCAACGAAAGGAGCTGTCCTGAAGATAAACGAATTGATTCTACTGGATGTTGCTCAAGGCAGTCAACTGCAGCAACTGAAGCGTCATATCGTGTTGCACTCCGCATTGCAAAAGAGAGAAAACCGCACACTATCGGAGAAACACTTATCCTGCCCTGTGTAAAAGAGATAGTAACACTTTTGTGTGGAGAAGAGGCTGGAAAGAAACTTAACATCTTCTCCTTGTCAAATAACACTGCAGAGGAGGATCAGCGACATGAGCAGTGATATTAAATTGCAGGTGGTTGAACAAATCAAGAATAGCCCATTTCCATACTTTGCATTAGTTTTGGGAGGGAAAACAACGATGTGGCTTCATGCGCTCACTGATAGGATAATGTGCGTTATGTCCTCAGTGAGGGCAGTTAAAGAGGAATTTCTTTTCTGTCGAGAGCTGAAAGCTACCACAACTGCTAAAGATATTTTTGAAAAGGTTGATCGCTTTTTCACAGAGGAGGGTTTGCCTTGGGAAATGTTACTTGCAGTATGTACAGACGGTGCTCCCGCTATGATCAGAGCCCAATCTGGATTCAAGGCTCTTGTACAGAAGAAGTGTCCAGAAGTAAAATGGACGCATTGGTTATCCATCGACAAATTATGGAGCAAAACCCTACCTCCGGAGCTGGGAAAGAAATAATGACGTTGTTGTGAAGGCCGTGAACTTCATACGCGGGAAAAGCTGTGAACCACCGTATATTTCGTGAGTTCTGCAGTGAGATGGCTCGGAGTTTCAAACTTTCTCTTCCACACCGAGGTACGGTGGCTATCAAAAGGCAAGCATAAACCGTTTCCTTGCACTACGTGAGGAGATTATGCACTTCTTGGAAGAGAAACAGCAAAGTGACTAGCCAATATGATGGAGATAATTCTTTCATTGCAAAAATATGTTACTTGGCTGACATATTCTCAGAACTGAAAAACCTTAATCTTTCTCTCCAAGGAGACAACAAGTGTTCTATTGACCTTTACGAGAAGCTGTGTGCATTCCCTGAGAAGATTATCCTCTGGAAAAGAAGAGTCAGTAAATGAAAATCTGGTGATGTTTAATGAGCCCGAACAAAATTCTTTGGGACAAAAATGTGAAGTTTCACATTAAAAAAAGGTATTCCTAGTCATCTTACTGCAATGGATACCGCTCTAGAAAAATACTTTCAAGTAGACTTGGATCCTAGCCACTAGTTGGATTCGACATCCATTCATGGTTCCTTGCAGCTGCATTGAAGATGCAGACCCTGCAAAGGAATGTTTCTTGAACTGAGAAGTGACTCGATGCTCAAGAGTGCAATTTCAGGAAAAGATTTTGGCAAATTTCTGGAAACGCTATGTTGCCAGAATATCCTCTTCTGGCCAATAGTGCTTTGCGCCAATTACTTCCATTCAGCACTACCTTTTCGCTGCGAAACAGGGTTCTCTTCACTCTTAGGTGCCAAAACAAAGCTGCGCAACAGACTGTGTGTGGAGAATGATCTTCAATGTGCTCTGTCAAACACATCACCAAGGATGACAGACCTCGTGGCCAAGATGCAGTCACACCTTCCCATTAATTTTTTCATAGGGCAAATTTATTACATGACTGTGTGCTTTAATTTTACAATACTGTATACGTAATGTTTCAAGCATTTTTCATAAAGGGAACATTAGTTTGCTAGTCTAAAGCATTTTCATTATTATTCACTGGTGACTGTTGTGACACCAGAAAAAAGCATCAACCCTTCAGCATGCCATTTTTTCAATAACCCTTATCTATTTATTTGATCATAGATATACTACCGTACTCACATTTGATGATGTGGGTAAACAAACTTGAAGAAGTCAGTAAATGGGAAATTTGAAATGAAAAAGGGTTTGGGAACCACTGATGGTAGGGGAAACCCCAAAGAGACAAAACATAAACTAAATATGTGAACTGAATTTAGTGAAAGGGACCAAACACGATACAGTTGAAAAAAACTATTTAATCAGTCTTTGAGAAGGTGGTCATGGCTTTGAGTTACTTAACCGTAGACAAAATGCAGCAATGTTAGAGTAATAAGTTTGAGATGAGCTATAGTAGTGTAAGTAGGGAAATATTCTTTTGAAAATAATTGCCCACAGAAAATAGGTAATTATTAAGGAGAACTGGGCTCTTTCTCCCGTCCTTACTACTCGCGTTTTCTGTATAATTTAAACTCCCCCATGTAGTGACGATACTATGATAACTTCTAGAAACAAAAATTAGATCTATATTTTCACTAGTAACCGTAGAAAAGTTGATTTGCATTGACCGGCTGTGAGTCTTCGCTGCACTGCAGCCAGCCTGGGCGGCCGGGCGGGCGACCGTACCCATTAATTTGATCAATTAGCCCAAACAACCAAATAAGGGGATAACCAAAATCTAGCCTAGACCTAAAATAGCTTAAACATAACCTAAACCCAAACCTAAACGTGCCCAATCTAACCTAACCTAGGCCTTTCATCATATGAACTTGTTTATGAAAAAACTAACAGGAAAAATATTTCATAATCAATTAAACACTTGCATTATGTTTATTTGTCTATAATCAGCAGTATCACAAAAAAGTGGCTAAAATGGTTTTCCAAAATTTTTTCTTCCAAGCTCTTCACACACACACACAAACCACACACACACACACACACACCCAAAACACACAACACACACCCCCACACACCCCACACACACAACACACACACACGCAAAATTATTATATTGGTATTTGCTGGAATTTGTTTGGGTTGAAGGGTCTACAGGGCAGGGCCAAGGAGTACACACACACACTAGCATAATTTTACTTCAGCATTACCATACTTAATATTATCTCTCTCAACCCCACTATATAAAATCAAGACTGCAAAATTGAATTGACTTGTCAATAAACATAATGTGTATGAGATCAAACCAGTGTTACTGAATGGAAAGGAACTAATGACTATTTTATTA
Organism: Chionoecetes opilio; assembly: GCA_016584305.1. Classification (NCBI taxonomy): domain Eukaryota; kingdom Metazoa; phylum Arthropoda; class Malacostraca; order Decapoda; family Majidae; genus Chionoecetes; species Chionoecetes opilio. Next base: position 5,809 of record JACEEZ010004016.1, on the reverse strand, counting down.
ATAAATGTGTTTGTACGTATATCTAAATTTATTGATCACCTCAGAGATGAGTATTAACAACCATGCCTAAATAACAACAAAAATTGCAGATGTTCCCATCAATTAAAATAAATAAAAACACCCCTTCCTTGCTTTACAGAAACATAGGGAAACATATGTTGGAATACTGATGCATGCTATCACGGGCCAAATAGTGAAGTCTTGCCCCATCACAAAGCAAATATATATGTACGTACCTACATATCATTACAGTCAAAAAGGGGTTTTTTCTTTCTGTCACTGGTAAAATTAAAGGGTACCTTGAACTGTCCCCAATAGGAATTCTCGCCGACGTCGGCGGGTGTTTCAATATTTTACTTCGGCGATTGTTCCTATTTTCGGCGACAGTTCTTGATAATGACATTAGCCTATAGTACCCAATATATACATTTGATAAGCTTTTAGCAGTGTTTCTATCTTCAGGAATTAGATAAATACCAGCAATAGACTGAACAGCTAGGCTAGGTTATGTGGTTAGGTTATCTGCAGCTTAGAGGGTTAGTAAACGAGCAGGGGATCTGGGGGGGAGGCATCCCCATTTGGGGTAAAATTACGTTACCAACCACCAACCAGTGTCACCAGTTACCAATGTCAAACTGCAGCTTCAGTGTTCTGGGACAAAGCGAGAAAAAGTTTGTGTTGCAATAATGAAATAGCTTTTATTCTTCTTTTTAAATCTATTACCAGTGGAACTGTCGCCGAACATTTCCACGTCGGCGAGAGTTCTCGGGTTTGGGGTTTGGCGAAATTCCTATTTGGTTTCTTTTAAAAATTTAGATGTGCGTTTTATTTAAAATTCCCACCCGTTTTGGAGGAATATATTTTCTATACTGTGACATATTAAATCAAGACACAACATCTATTCAGGAAAAATTAAGTTTCGTCCTCGAAATCCGTGGTCCCAATAACGAAAGTTTACCAATAAAAAGATATTTACTCCTACCCCCTAGCTACGTAGGGAAAGTCTTATAACAATCTCAGGCAAATGAAGCCCGTAGTCACTTCACATCCAAATAGTCTTGTTTTCCAAAAGCTGTCAGTTTGGGAAAAAAATGTTGTTCCATTACGAGAAAGCAGAGGAAGCCATTCAGATAGGAAAAACTATACGGTCTGCATTGGCTTTATGGTACTCGAGATCTCGTCGACCCTGTTGGGATTGGGACGAGAATTTTGGTAGACGAGAGCACAGTCTAAAGGCCGGTTCCCATCAGCCCGCTTGTACGGCCGTCTTACAACAACACCGCTCAACAATGGGCGTCACCATCATCACCGCTTGAGTGGTATTTGTGGTAACTGGGCACAGTTGGCAACTCCGCTCGAGCGGACACCGCCGAGCGGGAGAGATGACTTGAATTTAACTTTGTACGGCGGCCGTACAGCGGTAACGGCGGTGCGGTAGACTTGTTGTGACGTCATTGTGACGTCTTTGTTGTTGTATGGCGGGCCGTACAAGCGGGAAGGTGGGGAAACCGGGCTTTATACTGTGGGCAAGAGTATACCCCGCTGACCGGGCACGTACTGAAGTTACAATGTCCTCATCTCTCCCCCGCTACATACAAACATTTAATAACACAATGACAGCGTCACAGCCCTCTCACAAACCTGCTAATGACAACGCTTTTATATGAAAGGGGCCCTCGTGGATTGACTGAAAAAGTGAAAACATATTCCCCAAAGGCAAACACTTTATAATCGTCGATTTATACAATTCTTCAACATTTCTTCCATGTTAAACATTATTTATGGCTTTGTACTGTTTATCTAATAATGATTAGTCTTGAAATGATACATTTCTTTATTTTTCTTAGAAATATATTTTCTTTTCATTTCGGTACTTATGGTTTTGTAAACAAGCGGGCCATAGCAACGGGGTTTTCACTCAAAGTAGCCAGGATCTGCTAATCGTTACACTCAAAGGGAGAGGATAGCATATGCATTTCCGTAATACCAACTTTTACACTTAAGAATAAAATTTAAGATTAATAATAATTGTAATGAGGATTCGGGCCCTGGCGTGACCTGACTCCGCCGCGACCCAAATACCTCCGCTCGCTTCTCGCCTTTCTTGTCTTGGGGCCGATTTCTTAGTCCTTTGGTAAGCTCCCTACCAAAAGCCTTACCAACCTGGTAACAGTCCTTCCTAACAAGATATCCGATTTCTTAGTCGCTGTTTTCGTGAACCAGGAGCTCCCCAACATGGTAAGGATACCAACGAATCAAAGACGGGAGGGTTTGGTACTGTTGTTTTGCCTGAGTGGGGGAAAAATGTAAATATTCCATCCAAAGTCAGTAATAATTACTATTTACACAAAATAAATAATAACAACGATTATTATAATATTTTACTTTAATTTATAAATTATATTTTGTTATATATGATTATTTATATACAAAATTATCAATCAAACATTGGGGGCATACGCCGGGGGGCCTCGCGCCCACCCTAGAACGACGCCCTCCGGGGTCTCACCGCGAGTTCCCATGCAGGCTCCTTTCCCATACCAAGCACTCTCGACAGAACATCCTTCCCCAGCCACGAGGCCTTGTGGGCGCCCCTTGGCCCCTCCACCCGCATTGGCCCCTTACAGATACAACCCAGGGAAGATCCGTTTCAGGTAGCGTGCCCCATGCCCATATAGCCGATTGGCCTGACGCACTTGCGGTAAAAGGCCTTCGATTCATCTCCAACTGTGCAATCGCTGATTTGCACTATCATCCCAGCGTACCCCAATGATTCTGCGAAGACACTTATTACCAAAGGCATTGATTCGTCTTTCAAGTCACATTAGTGTCCTGCCACAACCTATAGTAAGATAGGGATCACAAGCGCTTGAGATCCGGATCTTTGTCTTTGCACAGATACCGACAACGCCAAATCTCCGCTGAGGGTCATACACCGTGGGCTATGCCAATCCGCCGTAAGACTTCTTGACGGACCCGCCGTCATTTGGACTGCGCTACAAAGGTATGTACAAACTTTCCAAGGATCTCAATGTCCTCGCCACACGCATAAACAGACTGTAATGCTTCATCTAGTAGTCTCCAACACCTGGACCTGGTCTTGAGCCAGGAGACCTCCAGTCCAAAGGCTTTGCCTCCTCGTGCAGCGCTCGAGAGCCATCACCAGGACCTCCAGCGACTCAGCAAAGATTACTGCATCATCGGCAAAAACAAGATCAGTGATCTTGGTGTTGCCGACGGATGCTCCACAATCACTTTGATCTACAACCTTGTCCAATACCCAGTTCCATACAAGCGTTGAAAAGTGATGGGGCAAGGACGCACCCTTGCCTCACTCCTGTATTCACAGAAAGAAGCTGGATACACCTGCCCCACACTTCACAGCACTCTCAGTCCCAGAATACAGACCAGTTATCAAACCAATAGTCCTTGCAGGAATCCCTCGAAGTCGCAGAAGATCCCAAGTGACTCACGATGCACGGAGTCAAACGCCTTCTTGAGATCAACATAGGCTGCAAGCATCCCCTGTCGAAACTCACGTCGGCGTTCCACCAGGACACGAAGCGCTAGGATACGGTCTGATGTTGACTTACCAGGCGTGAAACCCAGACTGCTGAGGTCTCTGATGCTTCACCAGATGACTGCGAATCCGTGTCAGCAATAGATGGGCAAGCACCTTGCCTGGTTACGCTGAGCAGTGTAATACCACGGTAATTGTTGCAGTCCTGACGGTCCCCTTTCCCTTTCCAGATAGGGACGACCAGCCCCCTTTTCCAGTCAGGAGGATGGTACCTGATTGCCACACGGCAGTCAGGACAGCATGCAACCCGCGGATCATGGCCTCACCCCCAGCTTTGAGGAGCTCCGCACTGATATTACAAACACCAGCTGCCTTTCCACCCCTTAACTTTGCTACAGCCTCTCTGACCTCGTCAAGAGAGGGTGCGGTTTCGTCAATGGGAGGATCGGCATCCACTGCCTGTAACCCAGTGGTGTGAAGCTGCTCAGTTGGAGGGTCCACCGTGAACAACTGCCCAAAGTACTCAGCCCAACGAGACCATCTGCCTATCCATGTCCGACACGAGGCGCCCATCTGCTGTTCGAATAGCACTCGCCCGAGAAGGAGACTTGGAACGGAGCTTCTTCAGGGCTCGGTAGGCGGGTCGGAGGTCATTAGCGTTTCAAATGACCCTCGACATCCTCAGCGAGACTCCTGACATACCTCTCCTTGTCTCTCCTCAGAGGGTTCTAGTCGGCGTGACAGAGCCCTGTGCTGGTCCCGGTTCTCAGCCAGCCTGGCACGCGACTCTCCTCGATTTTCTCCAGCGTCTCCGTCGAGACAAAACCACGCCTTGACCTCGGCGCTCCCCAATACACTCCTTGGCAGCCTGTAGAGTTTCACGTTTGAAGGTATCCCACAGTTCTACAGGGTCCCCGAGAGCACCGGAGCACATCAAACCGATTTGAGACTGCCACCGCATACTCATGAGCACATGTCAAGTCCTTCAGTTTCTCAAGATGAAACACAGTATGATTACCTCTTGAGATTCTTCTGGACTTGACATGAAGCTTAAGTGTAGCAACAACAAGTCTGTGATCTGTTCCAAAGAACTCAGCACTCCGGTAAACCCTGCAGTTCTGGAGGATCCTCCAACGAGTACTAACGAGGATGTGGTCGATCTCCTTAGCTACCCCTCCGGCATTACATACCATGTCCAGCGGTGAAAGTCTGGCCTTGATCCAAGAAACCTGCAATTCTCAACCTTCTGGATCTTGCAAAGTTCAGAAGCAGAGAACTGTTGGTTTTTTCTGGTACCGGAGCCATGGGGACCAAAACACATAACTCGTAGCCATCTCTCACAGTGTAGTAGTAGCATTGAAGTCGCCAAGACAATGAGTGTGTCCCGAGGAGGACACTGGTCTAAAAACAGAGTCAAGTTGGCGTAGAAAATCTCCTTCTCTTCAGTTTTACGCATCTCGGTAGGAGCGTACACTGCAACAAAGAGACATGAAACCCAAAGTGTTTCATCCTCACCCGCATTATACGCTCATCAACCGGAGTAACGTCAACAACTGACGGCTGCAGTTTGCTGGAGATTTTCTATAGCTACTCCCGTACACGGTGACCATTGCTCATGCCGGACAGTAGTAGGTGTAACCCCCACTGTAGTCCTTGAGCCAACCGGCCCATATTTTGAAGTGAATGCTCCGGCGGGGGGAGTAATTCTCATTATGATTTTCCATTAGGGCAATATCTCAGGTATCAGAAAAAGCATGATGGACATCTGAGAACGGTAGCTTAGTGCCGGATGGACGCCATCTTTGAAAACCACCAGCGCGAAAATGCCCATTTGGTGGGGTACATTGTTGCACGTGGGATCTGGACTTCTAACTAGCTATCGATGTGCGGTTGACGACTAAAAAATACGTCCAATGTGTACCGTCTAAATAAAAAATAATATGAAGCATTTTGGTATAGATTAATTATTATAAAAATCAATTATCGAAAAAAAATCATATATTTTTCAATATTTATTATTAGACTTGTACTTTTTTTAGTGAAACAACACTTGGTTTTGATTTTCCAAAAATTTTGCATTGTGCTACACCGTTTATCTGTCTATAAAAATAACTCAAAAACTAAAAAATATCATCCACCCCGAGTGTACACAAAAAATATATGAAAAGGCATGCACTTTCCACAAACCGAAACTATGTCAGTTGGAATTTCCCCCCGATAATAATCAACCCACAGAACCCAGTGCCGAAAGGGACTCAGTTATTCTATATCTATGATCTCTTAATTTTA
>JACEEZ010004015.1:553894-556453 GCA_016584305.1 Chionoecetes opilio | reverse complement strand
TATTTGTTTTGGTTGTTGTTGTTGTTAGTAGTAGAAGAGTAAAAGGGAGTAGAAGGAGTAGAAGTAGTGTTGAGTAGTTGTTGTTGTAGTTAGTAGTAGGAGGAGTAAAAGTAATAGTATTTTTGGTTGTTTTTTTGTGTAGTATTTGGGTAAAATATAGTGTAGTTGTAGTATTGTTGTAGTAGTTAGTAGTAGTGTAGTGTAGGGGAGGAGAGAGGAGGGAGAAAGAAGGAGAGGATGAGGAGTAGCTTAGTTTTTTTGATTTATGAATTGTCAATCTTGAGAGAGAGAGAGAGAGAGAGAGAGAGAGAGAAAGAGAGAGAGAGAGCAGCTTGTCCACCCCCCATCGAGGTTCTGCTTGTACAATAACACTTTGGGGAAACGTACGACAACTCCCTCCCTGTGGTAACCAGATTAGAAAACCCCTTGTTTTTGAGAGAGAGAGAGAGCGAGAGAGAGAGAGGAGAGAGAAAAGAGAGAGAGAGAGAGAGAGAAAAGAGAGAGAGAGAGAAAAGAGAGAGAGAGAGAGAGAGAGACCAGAGAGGGAGAGAGACAGAGAGAGAGAGAGAGAGTAGAGAAAAGGAGACAAAACAAAAGGATACACAACCAGAAAACAAAATATCTTCCTCATATACTTTCGTTATCTTGGTTTTTTTTCCATTCCTTTTATTTTTCTCTCCTATTTTTCTTTTCCTATTGTGTCTTTCATCAGGTGGTGAATTACCTAATCTTTTCCTCTCTTTTCCCCGTTCATCTCTCTCTCTCCTCTCCTCTCTCTCTCTCCTCCTCTCTCCTCTCTCTCTCTCTCTCGCTCTCCTCTCTCTCCTCTCCTCTCTCTCTCTCTCTCTCTCTTGCCTCTCCCTCATTGCTTCCTTCCCCCCCCCCCTTCCCCCCTTCTTCTTCCTTCCTTCCTTCCTTCCTCCCTCCTCCTTTTCCACCCTTCCTCCTTCCACCCTTTCCCCTTCCTTCCCCCTTCCTTCTTCCTTCCTTCCCCCTTCCCTTTCCCTTTCCCCCCTTCCTCCTTCCCTCCTTTTTCTCCTTCCTTCCCTTCCTTTCCCCTTTCCTTTCCCTTTCCCCTTTCCTTTCCCTTCCCTTCCTTCCCCACCCTTCCCCCCTTTCCCTCCCTTCCCTTTCCCCTTCCCTCCTTCCTTCCCTTCCCTTCCTTTTATTTTCTTCCACTTCCCCCCCCCTTTCTCCCTTTCCCTTTCCTTTATTTTCCCTTTCTTTTCCCCCTTTTCCCCTTCCCTTATTCCTTTTTTTCCTTTCCCTTCCTTCCTCCTTCCTTCTTCCTTCCTCCTTTTCCTTCCACCCTTCCTTCCTTCTTCCTTCCTTCCTTCCTTCTCCTCCCCTTTTCCGACCCTTCTTTTTTTTTCTTCCTTTCCTCTTTTTTTCCTTCCCTTTTTTTTTTCCATTTTTTCCTCCTTATTTTCATTTATTTTTCCCTTTTTTTTTTTATTTTCCCTTATTTTTGTTTTTTTTTTTGTTTTTTTGTTTTTTTTGTTCTTCCGCCCCTTTTTTTTTTTTATCTTCCCCTTCCCCAGCCCTTTTCCCTTTACCCTTCCCTTCTTCCCCTTTTCACTTTCCCTTTTCCATTTCTTTTTCCTTTCCTTCCCTTTCCCTTCACCTTCCCTTCCCTTTTTCCCTTCCCTTTTTTTCCTTTTTCCCATTTTTTTTTTCCCCCATTTGTTTTTTCCTTCTTTTCCTTTCCTTGCCTTCCTTCCTTCCCCTTTCCCCCTTCCTTCCTTCTTTCCTTCCTTCCTTCCTTCCTTCCTTCCTTCCTTCCTTCCTTTTCCCCCTCTGTGGCTCATCTATCAAAAGTTTTACAATTTATTTTCCTTTCCATCGCGTCTCTTTCATTTCCTTTATTTCTCTTCACTTGGTTTTCCTTTTCCATTATTACTATCATTGTTATTTGTAGTAGTAGTAGTAGTAGTAGTAGTAGTAGTAGTAGTAGTGGTAGTAGTAGTGTTTTTGCTACTATCACTACTACTATTATTCTTACTACTACTACTACTACTATTACTATTACTATTACTATTACTACTACAGCTACTACACTGCCAACAACTTTGTACGAGAGATAGATAAACCACCATTCAAGAGAGAGAGAGAGAGAGAGAGAGAGAGAAAGAGAAAGAGAAAGAGAAAAAGAAAGAGAGGAAAGAGAGAGAGAAAGAGAAAGAGAGAGAGAGAGAGAGAGAGAGAGAGAAAGGGTGTAAAGGAGACATTTGAATAATCGAATGGACACAAAATTGGGTCACGATACAGTAATGTGGACGGACCAGAAAAAAGACACACACCCCACCCACACACACACCACACACAAAACCCCACACACACCACACACACACACCCCACACACACACACCACACACACACCCCCAAAAGGGACACTGTAGTTTTAGGGAAGACGCTCGTTCACACCCGAGAAGTCCCGGGTTCGATCCCCGGCGGAGCGGAAACATATGGGTTTTGTTTCCTTAAAACCCGAGCCCCTGTCCACCCCAGCAGTGAATGGGTAGGGTGTTACCCGGGGGTTTTGACCTGCTCTCCGTGGGG
>JACEEZ010004015.1:546394-548894 GCA_016584305.1 Chionoecetes opilio | reverse complement strand
TCTCTCTCTCTCTCTCTCTCTCTCTCTCTCTCTCTCTCTCTCTCTCGATTATTTTCATTACATTTGAACTTTCATTTTTTTTTTTTGTCATCTATATTTTTCATTATTTTTTTTTTTTATTTCTGTTGTTTGATTCAATGGATTTCTTGTTGCTCCTCAGTTTGTTTTCTTCATTATTTTTATCATTGCTATTATTCGTCTCCTCATCCTCCCCTTATTTATTTTTCTTCCTCTTTCCTTGAATACTGATTTGATGAATTAGTGCAATATTTCACCGCCCTCCTTTTCATTCAGTGATCATAAGTCAGTTTTTTTCCCCTTTTTATTTCCCTTCATTCAGATTATGATCAGCTTTTTATTCAGTTTCGTAATTGAATACCAGTTTTTGATTGATTTAATTTCCATTACTCGTCTATTTGATTATGTATTGACTCGTTTTATTTATTCTATTTATATATTTTTCATATATTCATTCATTTGCACTTTTATCTAACCCTGCATTCATATTTCAGTTCCTCATTCACACACACACACACACACACACACACACACACACACACACACACACACACACACACACACACACACACACACACTCACGAACCTTACCTCACCTCACCTCGTCCTTCACCTTTCCTCTCCCTTGCCTACTCAACATTCTCTTCACGTCCTCGGCATAACTTACACACTTGTTCCCCATTTCACTACACCCAAAGACCCTCTCGTGTTGCCTCGCCTTGCTCTGCGTCATAACAAACCGAGTTACTTCCTTAAGCAACCCACTTCACGTATATTCATCTATGTCAGTATATTCATTTATTCATTAACTCCATGTAGACCAATGTGAGTACCGTAGGAAGGGTTCTTGATCTGGCTTTAGTGGTATTTAGAATGTTAACCCCCTGCAGACCAGAAGGTAATTTTTTTTTTTTTTTTTTTTTTTTTTTTTTAAAGGAACTGGCCAATGGCACAACAAAAATGGGTAACACAAAGCCCGCTTAGTTGCCAGTCCCTATAAAGAAGACAGTAAGAGAATAAAATAAAAAAGAGGGGTGAGCCAATTTAGTTCGGGAGGTGTCTTGTTACTCTTCTTTTGAAAAGATGTAAGTCATAGGAAAGTGGAAAAATAGAAACAGGAAGAGAGTTCCAGAGTTTACCAGTGAAAGGGATGAAAGAGTAAAGATACTGATTAACTCTTGCATTAGGAAGATGGACAGAATAGAGATGAGAGTAGAAAGTCTTGTGCAACGAGGCCGCGAGGGGGGGAGGCATGCAGTTAGCAAGTTCTGAAGAGCAGTGAGCATGAAAATAACGGTAGAAGAGAGCAAGAGAAGCAACATTGCGGCGGTGATTTAAAGATTGAAGACAGTCAGTCAGAGGAGAGGAGTTGATGAGACGAAAAGCTTTTGACTCAACCCTGTTTAGGAGTGCTGTATGAGTGGATCCTCCCCAAACATGTGAGACATACTCCAATTACTCCATACATGGGCGGATAAGGCCCCTGTAGAGAGCAAGCAATTGGGAGGGAGAAAAAAAAGGACGCAGACGCCACAGGACACCTAACTTCTTAGAAGCTGTTTTAGCAAGAGACGAGATGTGAAATTTCCAGTTCAGATTTTTAGTAAAGGATAGTCCTAGAATGTTCATTGTAGAAGGAGACAGTTGAGTGTCATTGAAGAAGAGGGGATAGTTATCTGGAAGGTTTTGTCGAGTAGATAGGTGAAGAAATTGGGTTTTTGAGGCATTGAACAAAACAAGGTTTGCTTTGCCCCAATCAGAAATTATAGAAAGATCAGAAGTTAGGCGCTCGGTGGCATCTCTCCGTGAATCACTTAGTTCCTGTTGAGTTGGACGTCTAATAAACGACATTGAAAAATGCAGGGTAGAATCATCAGCGTAGGAGTGGATAGGACTTTGAGTTAGACTTAGAAGATCATTAATGAATAATAGAAAGAGAGTGGGTGATAGGACAGAACCCTGGGGAACACCACTATTGATAGATTTAGGAGAAGAACAATTTGATTTCTATTAAATGAGTTTTATAGATATAAGGAATATTTATAGATATGACCCGTTTAGTATCCTTGTCCACTAACTAATTTGGTATATTAAGTCACTTTTCGTAATTTTGTAACTAACAACAGAAGATTTTTTATATAGCAAAAGAAAGAGCTGAGCGTTAAGGGGTTAGTTCCATGTTCTAAGTGGAAATAAAGTTGTGTTTTCCTAGAATTTATTGAATTTAAAGGAGCTCTTTAAAAATGTTTACTCATTCAAAGAGCTCTGCCATGTCAATTTTATTTTATTTATTAATCATAATGTATAAGTTTAATTAGGCAAATATTTTTTTTTACATTGACTTTGAATTCACCCTTTATCTCCACCCACAGAGGCAAACCATCACTGCTACCAAGAAGAGGACTGAAAACCCTCCTTCTGCTACTACTTCTGCCTCCTTCACGCCCTCCCAGATGCGGTACAAAGGCCTCTTCAGCCCTCA
>JACEEZ010004015.1:463894-538894 GCA_016584305.1 Chionoecetes opilio | reverse complement strand
TTCTAGTTTTGTGGAAGTGTTTAATGATACGCTCGCTCGTTCCCTGCACAACATTTGGCAAACCGTATGAACGAGTGGACTTACTGGCGGCAACACTGTCCTGGCTGTTAGTGCTCGATAGTGCCTCGTCACAGCTGAGTGTAAGCCCGTCGCATTGCCTCATTACACTCACAACACTCACGCTGCAGTCCATAAATGCCTAGAGTTACTGTTGAATTAATCGATGCACACATTTACTCGCGAATAATTACTTCAACGAGGCGACTTTAACAGCTCTTAAATGAATGAATTGGTGATTCAACCTGACGCTGTCCTGCCATTACCAATAACTCGTGACGAAAATGTAAGCAATAATCCGTAACACCTGACATGCTGAGGCTGACTATGTTATGAGGTGTTGATCATAACAGGTAACATGATGATAGGACGTTGACAAGTACGGTAAAGATACGTGGCAGTCAGCCGGGAACCATCAAGGAGGTATGTTGTGTTTGTGTGTCAACCTTAGATCGTTTTATACACTAGTCTCTGCATTGTTATAACATACCAGGCTACTTAGATCCCAGACACTCGTCATATTTATTATTTGATCGTGTGAGGGCTACTAGAAATTTGATAACAGGGTTACTGATAGGCAGTGGCGTAGCTAACTATCAATGGGGTGGGGGGATACTAGTCAAGCGGAGCTCAGGGGCCACTCTCTGATGCCACACAGAAGGGTATAAGTGTATATTCTAAGATCAGATCAGTGGTGGGTATTACTGCATTATACAGAGTACGGCAGCCATGGCCAGTGGGCATCCCCCCCACCCCTGAGAATCCTGTGTCCCCCCCACTGGCCATGGCTGCCGTATTCTGTACAATGCTCTAATACCCACCACTGATCTGACCTTAGAATATGCCCTTATACCCTTCTATGTGGCATCAGCGTGGCCCCTGAGCTCCGCTTGATTAGTGCTCCCCTATTGATAGATATCTATTGCTACGCCACTGCTAACAAAGCAATACAGTCTTTTAACAACCCGCAAACTAACTACGTAGCAAAAAAAAGAAACAAAAATTCCTACCCACAATCCTCTGCGACTCTGTTAACGAGTTCGAAGCACTAACGAACCCTATCAATATAAACTTTTTTTAAATACTGCAAAATTATACCAACTATTATTAACTAACATTTACTAACATTTAAGACTTAGATAACGTTACAGGTCAAGAATTATAGGTCAAAAGTCAACAGGTAAGGGCGTGGGAAGGAAATAAGGGAAAGGTTTAGTGTTTCGAAGCAGAGTTGAGTTCCTAGAGTAATCCGGTGCGAGCTTCTATCGAGGGCGCGCCAGCGAGGGGTCAGGATGTGTGTGCAGGCAGCTGGAAGGAGGTAGGGCATGGTTTTTGGCCTAACGCCGCTTTATTTTGTTGCTTTTCTTCATATTTATGCAACGTAAGGTAGTAGAGAGGGAAAGGGAGGGAGTGGGAGAGGAATGGGTGGGCAGTGGCGGATCTAGGGGGTGACCACCCCAGATTTGAGTCAGTTGTAATGAAAATTAAACTATTTATTTTTAATGGCTGCCATGGCCACCACACACTAGATCTGTGTCCAACCTAGGCCACCCCAGTCACCATGTCCTGGCGGCGCTACTGTGAGTGGGAGAGGGAGGGAGGGAGGAGAGCTTACGTGTGATTTGAGGTTGTTTAGTCCTCACTGCAAAGTAATGGCTGCTGCCTCGTTATCTATCTACCTTATATAACGTCAGATAGGCTATAGCCAGTAGCGTAGCTACGGAGAGGCACGTGCCCCCCATGAGAATCCTGAGTCCCCCCAGGTGCCCCCCCACCCCTCTCACTTGCCGTGGCTGCCGTAATCTGCTTGGACCTGTGACTGACGATATGCCCAATACCCTTCTATGTGGCATCAGAATGTCCCTGAGCTCCGCTTGTCATGGTGCCCCCCCAGGTGCCCCCCCATTGATAGATACCTATACCTATAGCTACGCCACTGGGCGGCTCACTGTGTTGGTAAAGGCAGCGAGACGTGAAGCATAATTTTGTGGTCGGCCGCTCGTGTGTGGTGAGTATGAAGGGTTGGGGAGGGAATGGGGTGAGGCACAGTGGGGAATGGGGGGCGGGGAGGTGAAGGAGTGAAAGAGAAGTGAGTTGGAGAGACTGAGAGCGGCGGCATTGGAGGGAGGAAAGGAGTCTGTAGAAGGGAGAGGAAGGGAAAAATGGGAGTACTTGAATAACTTACCGCTGGAGGGCACTCAACACACACTCCTTGGAAATAGTAGACGCAGTTTGATGTAGTTTTTTTTGTTTGAGGAAGCGGTGGCGGTGGTTCAGGTCACGTTATTTTAGGGTCACGAGGTCACTGTCTTGACTCTAGAAGATGGTGGTGGCGAGGAAAAAAGTGAGCGATGTATAATGTGATAATATGATGGGTATAATGTAATGTTGTAATGTGGGATAGTGTGTGGTTATAGTGGTGGTAGATCGACCAACTCTCGCTTTTCTTTTCTCCGCACACGACTGGGAACATTTAATTACTTTGACTTTAATTTCGACGAGTTTACATAATTTTCTTATCTTACAAAGTTACAAGTAGTTTTTGAAAGAATGTTATTTGAATTGTTTCATTGCGCTGCTAACTTTTTTTTTTCTCATCCCCGCTAATAACCTTAATTACATTTAGGAGACTTTTCATAATTTATGTCAAATGATGTCATAATTATATTTGTTGCGATTCAGTGCCGAAGCGAGTGTTAATTTTTTGTTTATTATCGGATGCGGCCGCTTTTATTTTGGAGTTTATGAACAGAATGATTGAATGATTATCACGTGATTAAGGCGATTTATTTAATGGAATCCCTCTTACATCACTGTGTCAGAGAGAGAGCTTTAATGAGACCATTAGCCACTATAAATGGTAATGGGTTCAATTTAGGCATTTTTTTCACATGCGGCAATGGCTGACGCATTTTTTGCAAATACGCACACACACACACACACACACGATTGTAATAGATCGGAGATGATTGTAATAACTTTTGAATGATAGAAAAGGTTTTATGCCTTTTTGATATTGCCATCGATTCTACATGGAATTTGAAGAATGTACTTTACAACATTATTGGTAATTTATTTATGGATAGTCAAGGAAGATAATGTAATTCATGAATCATGGGTGATTAATTTCAGTAGCTACTAATGAAATCATGAGTTGTTTGTGTTGGGAGAGTGTGAAGAGAATTTTTATGGCAGTAGAGAAAGATACATTTTGTCATGATGTAACAAACGATTACTTATGTTTATCCATCTCTTACCTGAAGATGGGGACGTACACACACACCGCCTCCACCACTCATTAATTCGTCCCAGCCTTTGTGCTTCTCGGCGTCCACATTGCTTACCAAGGAGCTACAGGAGGAGGATTCTAGTTTGATGCTCTTGACCTTCAAAAGGAGGTAGGCAATAACCCCCTGTGTCCATAAGAAGATTGATTGATTGTAATGCCAAAAAAGGGGAAATGTGCCAGATAGTCCATAAGAGCAGGTTAATAGTAGCGAAGGACTGCAGTCAATAAAAGTAAAGTCAATGTTGTGCGCCGTATATCCCATTATATTTCTTACATGGCGTAGATCTTAATATTTGTTGCTTTACCTGAGCCATGATATTTAGTAGTGTTTATAATAAGAGTTAGGTTACAATTTACTTATCATTATTCTTGATAGGATATTGATAGGAAACATGTGTGGAATAGTAATTTTTTTTTTTTTTGCGTGTAACACTGGTAGTACATAGTTTAAGTAATGCACCAGTGTGCCCCTCCCCCTCCCTCAAGCCGCCCCCTATATTCCCTCTGGAGTAGAAATTATTCACTCTTTAGTATTGATTTGTAAAGGTTTATTGTACAATCAACACTTTAGTATGAGACGGATTGACGGGTTCCCTCATTCTACACCTTGCAGGCGTAAAAAACATTAAAAAGTCCTGTTTATTGCCAGTTCCCGTAAAGATGATAGCGGCGAAGTTACAAGGAACCAATTGGATTTAGAAACTTAATCTAAATTCATTAATATAGTGGTAATTATATTGGTGAATACAAAAGAATAGGTAGTTTTTTAGATACGTACTAGCCTTCCAATATTTATATTAGACACCGCTAAAATATATCCGTAAGTTATCACAGAAAACATAAATTTGAGAGGATAACTTGGGATTATAATTCTTTGCAGGCGATGACTTGGCAGGAGAACAACACAGGACGCAATCCGGTACAAGAGCTGAAGCTGAAGTCATGGTGTTCAAAAGAAAGGACATCAGAAAACAAGGAAGCTACAATTAAGAGACCCTGGCAACATTCGCAGTCTTGCAAAATCTATCTCTTTACCTTGATCATCTCTCCTCCTCTAAACCTCATCTTTTCCTCGCCGAAACCCAGTTGTCAGTGAGCACTGACAGCAGCCTTTTCTGTCTCCTCTTGCTGTCTCTATTCTGATTTTCAATCCAAAGATGGCTGAGACCTACACGTGGTAGTTCCTGTTACCGTAGTGTCTTCGGTAAGTTCTGAGTTTGAAAGGTAGAAAATACATTGCTGTGAATTGACTTAGAATTTAAATGAGAATATTATCTGATTGCAAGGAGAGAGATAGAATATTGAGGGAGGGAGAGAAAAGTCTAGACCGCTTTTGATTTTGTACTCAGTTACGGGTAATGGATAAAGTAACCGTCATGGTGGGATGGGCGGAGCACGTACAAGATAGTGACTCGTCTTTTTGATATGATAATAATATGTTTGAAAGATCTTTAACACAGTTCCAATAAGACTGTCTGATGTGTATTTATTTATATATTTTTCATGATAAAGTTCCCATCTGCATAAGGAAAAAAGTTAATCTACTCAGATTACTAACTTATCTTCTTTTTGCAGGCATAAAGACAGAAGATTACGATGCAGCCCATCAACTATCTGTGACGGGAGAGTACATCACGGAACACTAGCTGTACAGTAGCTACGTGGTGAATCATGGGGCCTGTTATCATCACAGCTGTCACTCCTGCTCCATCGCGCCTCAAGATAAAGTTGTGATGAAGATGAAGAACTCTACAAGAAGCCTCGCATGGAGACCTGTCCATTTAGAAACCGCAATATCACTTAACTGCAAGACTTAGGTGTTGGCTGTTTTATGCTGATTCTATAACTGTGCAGTCAAGGGGCTCCTCAACTTAAATTAAAATATTAATTTAATGTAAATTTTTGGTGTACATGAATAAAAATATTGATCAATATGCTCTGAGATAATTAACCACTATAGAAAAATATATTACACTTGACTGACTTGTCACCGCAAGAAAGACTTTTTGCTGTTCTCAGTGGTCGTGATGTGTCGACTGTTCTCCGGTTTGTCATACATCTGACATCTCACTGGGCTGATGGTTACTCCTCATATTGCTCTTCTCCCAACTCCAGGTTGGGAGAAGGTTGTCGTCTTTGCTCCTTATGCCTAAATACCCCTTGTCACCCCACCTTCCTCTCCCAGGAGGGGGAAGAAGGTGGGGTGATAGGGAGTATTTAGGCATAAGAAGCAAAGACTGCAACCCTCATGCCTCGGTGCGATCTGAAGACTGACCTCCAGCCCAGTGAGATGTCAGACTGATATGACTTCTTGAAACTTGATTTGAGAGTCTGTCACACGGCGAAAACTCTGTGAAGCCTTTGGTCCGGCGT
Organism: Chionoecetes opilio; assembly: GCA_016584305.1. NCBI lineage: Eukaryota > Metazoa > Arthropoda > Malacostraca > Decapoda > Majidae > Chionoecetes > Chionoecetes opilio. The sequence continues at coordinate 533,175 of JACEEZ010004015.1, read as the reverse complement.
CCTCCCATACACGTAACCTGTTGGGAGGGAAGCAAAATTAGGAGTTTCATTTTCCCCTCCTTCCTCTGCCAACATCACATCTCGTGAGTCTCGTCTCTCAACACTTAATCTTAATCTAGAGAACACATACTGCCCCTTCCGTGACACTATCCCCGTGTATGGCAATATATATCATTCCGTTATCAGTAAGTTGTACCTTGATTATAAACCCGAGTCAACCCAAAATTCGTGTTCTCCAAGTGAGCGGCGACAAATGCTGATAACGCGCCGATATGATAATTACTGCAAATACACAAAAAAGTAACTAAACAAGACTCTCCAAACGTATAGCATCATGAATATATAAAGCAATAGCTATACTTATAAAGATAGAAGCGTAATCTATACATAATGACCCGTAAAATACAGCAAAATCGGTAAAACACACAAGACGGGATTGAAGACTGAGATGAACAGCTGACTTCTCCATAACAAACCCGCGCCGACCATTCACCGCTACCCACGTCTTCCTATCTATGTATAACCTGTTCTCACTTGTTTCTATGTTCACCTGATTACCCTATCGTGTATTGGCGGTGTAGTAACCCTTATAACCTATGAATTAAGCGTCTGGGAGTGATGGAGGAAGAGTGGTGATAGGACAAACTCTACCCGCCTTGAAGGATGAATAACTGAGTGTCGGTAAAGCTATGATTCTGGTTTTATATCTAGTAACTCCTGTATTATGCTATTTCTTCCTGTTAGGTATTCTAGTACTGCTATTACCACCAATCGCTAAGCAGTCACCACCGTCAATAACCCTAAAGTCGCCACTACACTAATGTCGCCAGGAGCCATATATTATAAATTTTAGCATCACTACAGATTTGTATGTTTCATTGAAGAGGTTACTGTGAAATACACAGTAGTTTATATCATGTATCTGTCTTCAGTGGCACATACAAGGCTGTAGTGATGCTAAAATTCGTAATGTGTTGAACCTGGCGACTATAGTGTTATTGACGGTAGGTAAAGCATGTCCTGGTGATTCCTTGACCTAATAACTGCTTAACTGGTGACTGGTTAGTGAAGTCAGTACTCATGATTATTGTAAGTATTTTATAGTATATGTAATCAAGCATTCACCGATTTAATGATCACATTTAGTGAATTACCTGAAGCACGTCAGATATAAAGACTAAAGCTTACCGACTTCTATCTCTCTTGTGATCATTATGAGATGAATGTATAGAAAAACTGCATCATAATCTGAGTAGTGTCTGTAACATCCCTTTCACTATTCAAGCTAAATTTACCACTACTGTATTAACCAAACTACATGGAAAAAACCAATTTAACTTTCTTATATATCCTAAGCTTCCTTATTTTCTTATGTTCTTAACAACAGTCAGCATCATTGCCACACTGTAAACATTAACCTCCTTTCAAGAACTCTAAAACAAGCACAAGAAGTTTTTTTTTTTCTATTTACCTATACCTATATCACTACTTTTATTACCCATTTCTTTATTTACCTACCTACCATTTTTCCTTTACCTTCAGATGAATTACTAGCACATCAGAGGCAACCACCCCCCTCCTCCACTGCTCCACCCACTCCACTTACATGCCATACAGTGGTGCCTCGTCAGCCTCATGTTGCGTCACCGTAAGAAGGCAGTCCAGACGGTGAGGAGTCTCGACGCCTTCCCCAAGACCTCGGAAGAATGCATCGAGAAGACGACCACCGGCGGGACCTGTGAGACTCTTCCTGTGCTCCCCTGTGGAAATTATAGCTTTAATGCAATATCTAAACAAATCTCTACAGCTTTATTGCGATATCTAAATAAATCTTGTGAAAATATCAGCTTTAATGCAATATCTAAAATTATCTGTGAAAAATAACAGCTTTAATGCAATATCTAATGTAGTTTTAGTTAATGTGTGTGTGTTGCTTATCTAAGGGGTTAAAGTGCTGTACCCTTTGTGATGTCTATTGACTGGGTGTTTCTCATGTAGTTTCAGTGTTGAGTCTCATGATAATATTTTGGCTGATGATCATGGAGTTGGAGTATTACCTGGAGACGTCCTTCTCCTACTCCTTCATCCCCGACACTGACCTTCCGAGAAGCTCAAGATCAACGTGGACATCACCGTCGCCATGCCGTGCAGACGTGGGTAGTGTTTGGGTAGTGGGTAGTATATAGTCTTTTTTTTTATTATGGTCAAAATGCACTAAGGAAGCCACGCCCCCTGCCTTCCCCTCTATTCTACGGGGCAGCTGATTGGTGCATTCCTCGTATCATCACTACCAATCACAATATCCTCACTACTTAACAGCGCGTGACCACTGGACAGAGCAATCTTCACTACAAAGGTATTTTTGATTTTGTCACACCCTCTGTAGTGAAGATTGCTCTGGCCAGTGGTCACTCCGTTGTTAAGTAGTGAAGATATTGTGATTGGTAGTGATGATACGAGGAATGCACCAATCAGCTGCCCTGTAGAATAGAAGGGGAGGCAGGGGCGTGGCTTCCTTACTGCATCTTGACCATAATAAAAATAGACTATAGTAGTGGGTAGTAGCCTTGTTGTATGGAGGGAGAGAAAAAAAAATCGAATTTCTTTATGTATTTCTTGAATCTCTGATATGATAATAGTCATTTCTTTAACCATTCTTCCTACTAGTTAAAAATTCAGTATTGAAAAACTGATTTTAGAGTTTGAGATTTTCAAAGTTAAAACCAAAATTTTGAAAAGTTAGCATAAGAAAATAAGAAAATATAGCAAGTACACTCGACACTCAATTTAACGGCCTGAATAGGTAATGGAAGTGTCCGTTCCTTAGTATTCGTGGGCCGGACATCATTTTTTTCATACTTATATACTAAATCCAAAATCCATTTAATCGAGGTCCGTTAAATCCAAAATCCATTAAATCGAGGTCCATTAAATCCAAAATCCATTAAATCGAGGTCCGTTAAATCCAAAATCCATTAAATCGAGGTCCATTAAATCCAAAATCCATTAAATCGAGGTCCGTTAAATCCAAAATCCATTAAATCGAGGTCCGTTAAATCCAAAATCCATTAAATTGAGGTCCGTTAAATCCAAAATCCATTAAATCGAGGTCCGTTATATCCAAAATCCATTAAATCGAGGTCCGTTGAATCCAAAATCCATTTAATCAAGATCCGTTAAATCGAGTCGAGTGTAATTTGTTTATGTTACAAATATCATAATAGCAATGCATCAATTTAGTAAGAAGGATAAAATAACCACCTGATTCTGTGACCCCATGACCGGCACAGACGTGGGCGCGGACGTGCTGGACATGACAGGTCAGCAGGTGATGAGCTTCGGCGCCCTGGACATGGAGGACACCTGGTGGGAGCTTGACCCCGACCAACGCATCCACTTTGACGGCATGCAGCGGGTACGTCCCTCAGTCTCTCCCTCTCCCTCTCTCATAAAGTGTTCCTGTTATACACTGATCTCTTGCAGCTTGTTTGTCAGTCTCTCTCCCTCTCTCTTAATGGGTTACCGTCACTGATCTCTTCTGTCAGTCTCTCCCTCTCTCTCTCTCATGATGGGTTCCTGTTATACACTGATCTCTTGCAGCTTTCTCTCTCTCTCTCTCTCTCTCTCTCTCTCTCTCTCTCTCTCTCTCTCTCTCTCTCTCTCTCTCTCTCTCTCTCTCTCTCTCTCTCTCTCTCATAATGGGTTCTTGATATACTACACTGATCTCTTGAAGCTTGTTTTGACACAGGATGACTTGTATTGGCTTGTTTTGAAATAGGATGACTTGTATTGGCTTGTTTTGACACAGGATGACTTGTATTAGCTTGTTTTGACACAGGATGACTTGTATTAGCTTGTTTTGAAATAGGATGACTTGTATTGGCTTGTTTTGAAACATGACTTGTATTAGCTTGTTTTGAAATAGGATAACTTGTATTGGCTTTTGACACAGGATGACTTGTATTAGCTTGTTTTGACACAGGATGACTTGTATTAGCTTGTTTTGACACAGGATGACTTGTATTAGCTTGTTTTGACACAGGATGACTTGTATTAGCTTGTTTTGAAATAGGATGACTTGTATTAGCTTGTTTTGACACAGGATGACTTGTATTAGCTTGTTTTGAAATAGGATGACTTGCATTAGCTTGTTTTGACAGGATGACTTGTACTGATGAGTCTCTTCATTGCAGGTCAACAGTTACTTCCGGGAACAGTTTCACTCCATACATAAGCTGCTGTGGAAGAGCGGCTACATCAACATATTCGGGGATTTTCCAAGAAGGTACAGAAACATTTCAATGATCCGTATCTCGTGTGGGCGTGATCAATGCTTCTATTGGTGTGGTGACGACCCTAATTAATCTCAAGGTTGGGGGGATCCAAAACCTGAATGACAGTGTGACCACGATGAAGCAATATTTCACTTATTTCCATTTGAGTCTTGACAAGAACTACCATGTGTAGGTCTCGCGGCCTCTTATAGCTTCCTTATTCCTATGTGTTCTTATGACACTGCAGCCATCTCAGTGTAAGATCTTGGGTCATGGTGGTGATGCTGATGACCTGACTGCTTTATTTCCTGGCAGACGAGTCATGCCCGGTCGGGAGAAGGACGCCTGCCAGGTGACAGGGACGCTGGAGATCAACAAAGTGGCGGGAAACTTCCACATAACAGCAGGTGATTGGGTGCAGTGACCTATAGTCTTCTTTTTTTTACGAGGTGAAAATCCTGCCCTTTGCTGCTTACTGACTGCTTAACCCCTTGAGACCCATAGCATAATTTCCATTGTAATTTGGGTACCATTTGACAATTTTGAGTAAATATAAGCAATATTTAATAGATATGACCTGTTTAGTATCCTTGTCAACTATCTAATTTGGTATATTCAGTTACTTTTCGTAATTCTATGGCTTGAGAACATACAATTTTTTATAGCAAAGGAAAGATGTGGGCGTGAAGGGGTTAAAGGACGAATGAATCTCACTTTTTATGGACTTATTCCCTCTCTCTCTCTCTTGGGTTAAATAGAAAGCTGATGATGATGATGTCTCCCCAGGTAAGACGCTGCCGCTGCCCCGAGGACACGCTCACCTGGCAGTGTTCATGGACGACAAGGACTACAACTTCACTCACAGGGTCAACAAGCTGTCTTTCGGCGACCCGGCACCCGGCATTGTCCACCCGCTGGAGGGAGACGAAGAGGTGGCAGACAAGAGTAAGCATTCTCGGGTCAGGTCAGGTCATGGAAAAGGAACTGGAAAAGCGTTGATTTAAAAAAGAAATAGATAGAAAAGGAACTGGAAAAGCATCGATTTAAAAAAGAAATAGGGAAAAACTGGTTCACAAATATGGTGGAAATGATTGGAATGGACTGAGTAGACAGGTAGTTAGTGCGGAGTCAATAGGGAGCTTTAAAGGGAGGCTAGACAATTTCATGGATGGGGATGATTACTCCAGTTTTCCAGTTTGCATCCGTTACTTCTTGTTCTACCCTGATGACTCGTGGTGTTTCCTTGCCCCGGCAGACCTCATGTCCTACCAGTACTTCATCACCATCGTGCCAACCTACATCAACACCTACAGGTACCAAGGCTCAACGTTCCAATATTCTGTATCCGAGCAGTCCAGAGAAATAGCCCATGACAAGGTACGTTGGTGGGTTCAGTATGCCTCTAGACATTCACTTCCTTTGCCTATACAGTAAACACTCTCTAATTCGAACTAATTGGGGGGAGACCTGGGTCGAATTAGCCAAAAGTCCTATTTATCCGATGGTCACCTCTAGCCCCTGGAGCCACACAATAATAAGTCACTCAAACATGCCAAAACAGCACAGATTGTATTACTTGTACTCTTGATCTACTTCAGATTTACTTCTACATACATGTTGCACTTATCTGCCATAGTTTTTTTAGGTTTAAAAAAAAAAACTTGATTTAAAAAAAAATCAAGGCATACCCCTTGCTAAATTAGTAATATTTTTGGAAAAATAGATTTGCTTGAAAAAAATTTCCTAGCAGTTTTCGGGCATGCCGAACACGAATCTGGAGTCAGTTTTCAGTTACAATGATTAGAAGTCTATTTCAGCCAATTCACAATGACATGATACTTCCAGATATTCCTTAAAAACCACAAATTTGACAAAACTTACTACAAGACAAAAATATGATAGGCATTGCTAGATTAATCATTACTTCAATACTGTCGATCAATATTAGTATTTTCAGTATTAGTAATATTATTAATCCCTATTTGAGCCACCCATGCGATTGTCAAAGTACTTATAAAAACCTAGGAATACTATAGTAATCATGTAGGACTCCTAATGCCCTCCCATGACTCCTGTAGGATGCGTGAAGGAGCGAAGAGGCCCGTGAAGGACTCTGAAGGATTGTATACAAAGCGAAGGATACTTAAAAAAAATAGTTCTTCCTCCTCCCATTTCCTCCCCTCCTTCCTCCTCCTCGTCCCTCCTTCCCCTCCACCCCTTCTTCCTCCTTCCCTTCCCGCCTTCTTCCTCCGTCTATCGTATTTATACGATAATTATCATATATCAGATCACGCTGGGCAGCCGCGGCATACACCGCATGGGAGAGGTCGGACTCCCACTAGTAATGCTAAGGATAATTCAAACTTGCTCAAATTATGGAAAGTTATTGAAAAATTTGAACTAGCCTAAAACAGGTCGAATTATCCAAAGTTTGAATTATACGGGTTCGATTTAGAGAGGGTTTACTGTACCTATAATTACCGCTAAGAAAATTGTACTTCTCCATACTTCTATACCTGATGAGTTACTTTAATTGGCTATTAATAGACAGTAAAATGCGCTTCCTTTGTCTATTTGTCTATTGTATAAGTGGGACCGGCTTAAACTGGCAGTCTGGGTGGAGTCGCCTGAGGCTTCCAATAGTATATAATTATGCTATTGTATAATATTTACGTTAGAATTGCATCACTATGTGTCTATCTCTTTTGTGGTGCCTTTTACAAATATCACAAAAGTTAAGCTCAATTATTTTCAATATGTGGCATAGTGCATTCCTGGGCTGCCCGCCCAGACTGCCAGTTTAAGCCGACTATAGTTTAGCAACCAAAATTAATGTGAAAATTGTGGCATTGTGAAAACATTGCACTTGCAGTAGTTAGAATGCTTACACTTACAAAGGTTTTCACAATCTTTCCTGTGTCAGCAGAATTCCCATGGGACTCCCGGGATATTTTTCAAGTACGACGTCTCGGCCTTGCGGGTGAATGTCAACGAGCGGCACGAGTCCCTGCTGGGCTTCCTGACGCGCCTCTGCGGCATCATCGGCGGCGTTATGACGTGCTCAGGTGGGTGGCCTTCTTCTTCTTTCTGTTTAACGTCAGTTTTTCCCATTATATTCTATGAGATTAGATGGCCGATGATATGCTTCCAACTACAGGAGAACCTCATTTAACCGGCATTCAAAACAACTGCAGCCTCAAAACAACGGCACTAATCGACCCAGGCTTTTTTTTTTTTTTTTTTTTTTTTTTTTTTTTTCACTGATAAACTCTGGAACTCTCTTCCTGTTTCTATTTTTCCACTTTCCTATGACTTAAATCTTTTCAAAAGAAGAGTAACAAGACACCTCCCGAACTAAATTGGCTCACCCCTCTTTTTTATTTTATTCTCTGACTGTCTTCTTTATAGGGACTGCCAACTAAGCGGGCTTTGTGTTACCCATTTTTGTTGTGCCCTTGGCTGGTTCCTTGCGATGAAAAAAAAAAAAAAAAAAAAAAAAAAGGGATTTTGGGCGATTCCATAAGAGTAACTCTTAAAACAACGGCAAAATGAGTTATCCGGCATGCGCTCCCCCCCGAGGGTGCCGGATAAACGAGGTTCTCCTGTAGTATTAGTATTTATTAGTATTATTATTATTATTATTATTATTATTATCATTATTTATTATTATTAGTATTATTAGTATTATTATTACTATTATTATTACTATTATTACTATTATTATTATTATTATTATTATTATTGTTATTGTTATTATTATTATTATTATTATTATTGTTATTGTTATTGTTATTGTTGTTATTATTATTATTATTATTATTATTATTATTATTATTATTATTATTATTATCATGAAAACGGAATTGAAGTGGAAGGAAAAACCAAAAAAAGTCAAGGAGAAATATAGAAGGTGATGAAGAAGAAATAGGAGCAGTGTGGTAACGTTGTGGTGAGAATAAGGAAACAGGTGATAGTGGATAAAGGTGGGGAGGAAGGAACACTGGCAGAGAAGGGACGCTGTGGGAGGGTGTTGAGGGAGCCAGGCAGGAAGGGAAAGAATAATGGATGGGTTGGGTTTATTTATATTATAGTGACAAAAAAGATACTGACATATATAATAATGAACACTTCAAAGTTGCTTGCCTCACATTCTGGCTGGCACAGAACACACATATATAACTTGTAGGTTTAGAACACCAGGTAGTGATGCAGAACACAGCCATCGCCGTGACGCGCTGGGTCACCACACGCATCACCAGGTTCGCCACGCAAACACAGTCAAGAATACAAACACAACTCATGAAACTGTAAACAATGTTGTCCTGTAGTAGTAATGACGTGAGGCTGCCTCTTCACTGCCAGGCTCTGCCAGTCCCTCTCTCATTCTTTTTTTTATTCTTTTTTTCCAGATTTTATTTTTATTTTTTTGTATTTTATTTTTATTTTTTTATTGTATTTTTTTTTTTTTTTTATAGTATTTTTTTTTTTTTTTATTGTATTTTTTTTTTTTTTTTTATTTTTTTTTTTTTATTGTTTTTTATTTTTATTTTTTTATTTCATTTTATTTTTATTTTTGCCACTTAGCGGTGTCATTCGGCAGATGTTAGAATCTGCTCACTCCTGATGGGAGTTCGGCGTCGCGGGCCTGGGTCTTCACTCCTTTCTCTTCTGTTTGGAGGAGCCCTTGGTGCTGGCTCCCTTGGCCTCTCTGCCCTTGCCGCCCTTGCTGCCCTTGTTGTCCTGAGGCACGGCCGCTGCCTTCTGCTTCTCAGGAAACAGCAGCTTCTTGAGCTCGGCAAGGGCGTAAGTCACGTCCTCGGGTGCCCCCGTGATGGTGCCGAATTCCTCGGCCTCGCCCTTGCGTGGGAGCTGCACGCGCACGTCAAAGCGTCGCTCCACCGTGGCGCGGCAGCCCTGCAGCACGCTTCTCTTCTCTGCGCTCACCGGGAAGCCGCACGTTGTCTCTGTCTCCGGCACTGCTGTCTCCTCCTTGTTTTCCTTCTCTTCATCACACTCTAAGTCTGAGCTATCCTCCTCGCGCCGCTCCCGCCGCCTACGTCGCAGCTTGCCAGCGGTGACAGTGGCGGCGGGATGCTGCTGCACCTTGTTGCCCCATGCGGGGTCAAGAGACTCTTCGGGGGCAGCAGCCTCGTCCTGCTGCTCCTATCCTTGCTGCTCCTGCTTCTGCTTTCTTTTCTTCAACTTATCCTCGGTCTTCTGCTGCTGCCTCTCCTTGGCCCGCTGCTGCTTCTCCTGCTCCGACTTGCGTGAGAGGACCTTCCTCTTGGTGTTATTGAGGCGGTCCATGACCCTGTCGTCCCGCCGGTTGACGAGGATCTTGCGCACCTCCTTGGCGCAGACGAAGCCCACCTCGCCGGCCTTCATGTGGCGGGTCTTGCTCAGGTTCGATCCCAGCGTGTACACCACCACCACGTTGGCCAGCTTGTTGCCCTAGGCACTGTTGGCCTTGCACAGCTGTGCCGCGTCGTTCAGAAGGACGCGGGGCACGTCGCGCAGGGCCTGGCCGGGCTCCAGCTGGAGGTACACGTGGGCCGAGGGCAAGGCGTCCACATGAAAGAACACGAGGCGCTCCGTCGCCTGCGCCAGGAGGTGGTCGTTCTCATGCTTGTCGGAGCCCATAAGGAGGGTGGCGGGCGGGTCCACCACGTCGCTGTGGAAGGTTATCACAGCGCCGCGTGGCCGCAGCAGCAGCTCGGGGCGGAGGAGGGCGGGGCAGCGTCCTTGGTGACCGCCTTGGGGGCCTTGGTGGTGCTGGGTCCTGCCATTGATGGCGGCGTGAAGGTCTTCAGTTTCATTGTGATTCCCTTCTGCTTCATGACCCTGAGTCTGATATACAGATGAAGGTGCACGCAAAACAGGTAGGGTGGCAATATTAAGGATGTCTTAAAAAACACCTGATTGAACAAAGCCAAATAAGGACAGCAGTGATAGGAAGAGGTAGGAGTTAGCAGCAGCTTGGAGTTATGAAGAATGGAACTTTGTAGGTTCTATTCTTCATAACTCCAAGCTGCTGCTAACTCCTACCTCTTCCCTTCCTTCTTTCCCGCACCACCACCACCACCACCACCTTCTTCTTCTTCTTCTCTTGCTCCTCATCCTAACTCCTACCTCTTCCTGTTTCCCGCACTTTCTTCACTTCTATCACCACCAGTGACCACCACCACCTTCTGCTCCTCCTGCTCCTGCTCCTCCTCCTCCTGCTCGTCCTTCTCCTGCTGCTCCTCCTGCTCGTCCTTCTCCTCCTGCTCCTCCTGCTCCTTCTTCTCCTGCTCGTCCTTCTACTCCTGATCCTCCTGCTCGTCCTTCTCTTGCTCGTCCTCCTCCTGCTCGTCCTTCTCCTGCTCGTCCTTCTGCTCCTGCTCCTCCTTCTCCTGCTCCGGCTCGCATATTGCATGGTATCACTTCTTTTCCGGCCAGCTTCGGCTGGAGGGATGGGTGGGTGGGGAGGAGCCTTCTACTTCCTATCCTTTCTCTCTTATTATCTAGTTAGTGTAGTGTAGTTAAAGCAAACAGCCTTGTAAGGACCTATCGGTCTGTTGCTGTTTGTGTTTCCTTTGTATTCCTTCTTCTCCTGCTCCTACTCCTCCTGTTCGTCCTTCTCCTGCTCCTCCTCCTCCTGCCCCTTCTTTCTCCTATTCCTCCTGCACCTTCTTCTCTTGTTCCTCCTCCTCCTGCTCCTCCTTCTCCTGCTTGTCCTCCTCTTGTTCCTCCTCCTCCTGCTCGTCCTTCTCCTGCTCCTCCTCCTCCTGTGATCTGGACTGGGGACTTGTATCAGTGTACTTGTACAGTACACTGTACAGTAAGCCACCGCTCAACCGTTCGTTGAGCTAACAGTCTCCCTCACAATTTTTTTTTTAAACTAAAACTGATCTTATATAAGGTGTGAATACGGGTGATCTGGTCTGCAGTCAACTGTGGCTCAGACCCCATATCCAACTGAGCAAAAACACTTTCCCAAAATGTTTTGGTGATGTTTTGGTAAATTGAACCGGGAGTGACGCTAGGAAGCAAAATGTCCTGGTCACTGACCATTAATGACTAATGAGTTGAACTGCAAGCAGGAAGTCAAGGCCGTGAGTGAGTTGTCAGACACCTTTTTTTTCAATTATTCCCCATAGGAAGCGCCATAAGGGAATTAAACTAAATTAGTCAAGGAGCGTGACGGATGCAAGACACCGCCAGCTTCCCTGTCTTGCACTGTACACTGCAATGTAAATGTAAACAAAATAATGATAATATGTCTTGGTGCCTGCTGGTTCCTGGACCCTTCTATAATGGTACTGGCACACTATCTGCAGTGGCCATCTATCTATCTATCTCTGATGCCCTCCTGGAATGGAAATTCACTAAATAAGTGGAGATATGGTTAAATTAAAAAAAAAAAATTGGAAAAGTCAAGAATGGTCGCAGTTTGGTTACTTACAAAAGAAGAGTTGTAATTAGTTTAGTTTATTGATCTCGTACCGCCCAAGTGAAAATTATGGTGATGGCCGCGACAGGTGAGTCTCCATTTATTCCTGTCCTTGCACGCTGTAACCCCCTCGTTCTTCTGGCGCCCCTTTCTCTCACATACTATGTCCTCCCATTTCACTGGGTGTCATCCTCTAGTGTTGCTGATCATCACTTATGCGTATGAGGACATTGGTCCCAAAGTCTCTGGATTACCGTCCCTCCCTCTACTTGATTTGTTGTGCCATAGACCACTATATCTCTGGACTGTTCACACGACAATGTTTTGAAATTGCGGGGCTGCATAGGGGCCTGCGGGGCACCTGACAAAGAGATATAGTGGTCTATGGACTATCATATAGACTGGTTTATCAGTATAAGGAGAACCTCGTTTAACCGGCATTTAAAACAACGGCAGCCTCAAAACAACGGCACTAATCGACCCAGGCTTTTTTTTTTTTTTTTTTTTTTTTTTTTTTTTCCCCCACTGATAAACTCTGGAACTCTCTTCCTGTTTCTATTTTTCCACTTTCCTATGACTTAAATCTTTTCAAAAGAAGAGTAACAAGACACCTCCCGAACTAAATTGGCTCACCCCACTTTTTTATTTTATTCTCTGACTGTCTTCTTTATAGGGACTGCCAACTAAGCAGGCTTTGTGTTACCCATTTTTGTTGTGCCCTTGGCCAGTTCCTTGTGATGGGAAAAAAAAAAAAAAAAAAAAGGATTTTGGGGGATTCCATAAGAGTAACTCTCAAAACAACGGCAAAATGAGTTATCCGGCATGCGCTCCCCCCCGAGGGTGCCGGATAAATGAGGTTCTCCTGTATCTCTATCTATTACCTCAACTTCTTCAATGCCCAAAGCTGCCAGATCCTCTTCAATACACTGTCTTCCTTGACCTGCCCGGTGGACGGCGACCTGGAACTTCCACTCTAACAGCTCTCCCCTCTGCCTCACCACCTTCTCTTCTTGGCTCGCCTCTTGCTATTTATGTTCTTATAAATGTTAGGAATGTGGTTCAGATTATGGCATAGGAATTACCCTTTGAAGGCTGACCAGTGTGCATTATAGTTCCTCTTGGTTCCCTTGAGAATAGATTTACAATACGTACTATTCTTTCCCATCCAACATTCTTCCTGGTGAGGCAAGGACTGTGTGACTGTCATGGCATTCTGTGACTCAAGACCCATTCATTGCAGGCTTGGTGAGCAGCTTGGTGGACCTGCTGGTGAGATGCTTCACCTGTCGACTCTTCCAAAAGGCCTCGGATACGTCTGAGGCAACAACAACGACAACAACGAACTACTCTCAGAAATCGACGCTCCTCTTGGCGACGGACGCACAGACGGACACTCAGCCACTCCTCACTTCAACCACCGTCTTTGAATCGCAGGGCCCGCCGCCGCCGCAATCATGACACACTACATCGCACGTCACCTCATTTACCTTATCATAAATGCCATTACGTATTCAGAATCTTTTAAAACATATTTCTTAAATTTATTTTTTTTACGTTTTTTGTATTTATTTGTATGTACTAGTGAAGGAAGGAGTGAAAATATCTTGCTTTAAGATTTATAGATACACTAATGCAATGAATCTCGGTCCTTGGCTATACATTACACCCGGGCTCCCCAACCCGCAGAGCACCGCGGGCCGCATCCACAAGTCCGAGAGGGCCCGAAGGCCGCACCAATAAAAAACTGAAAACGACATACAGTGGTACCTTGACTTACGAGTTTAATTCGTTCATTGATCGAGCTCGTAACTCAATTTGCTCGTATATCAAATCAATTTCCCCCATTGCAATTAATTGAAATACCATTAATCCGTTCCAGCCCCCAAAAAACCACCCCAATTTTTTACTGTACCTTTATGACTGGACTGCACTCACCCTCCGCCATTTGCATTCGTTTGTGTTTACACTGTGTATCAGGTGGAGTGTATCAGGTGTGGGTGGAACTGCCGCTAAACGTACTGCACTCACCCTCCGCCATTTGCATTCGCCTGTGTGAGCACAACACAACAGAGATAATTCCACGGCGAGGTAACCATGTGAAGTGAACGAGTGAGACGCGAGATGCTGGGCAGATGTTGTGGCGTTCGCTGCGCCAACTAGCGGCGGCGTATCTGAAACTCGCTCGTTAAAAAAAAAAAAAAAAAAAAAACGCTCGTAACTCGGATTTTGGCTCGCAACACAAAGCAAAAAAATCGACCGAGCGCCTGCTTGTAACTCGGAAAACTCGTAAGTCAAGGTACCACTGTATACAGAAAAAAAAAAAATAAAAGAATTTATTAATGATTATGTATGGTATGGTGTAATATGGTGTACTTAACCTAACCTCCTAACCTGAACTAACCAATTAACCTAACCTAACCATAACTTAACCTATCCTAAAACACACTCTTGAGAAAAAAAATGTTTCAACACACGTTTGGAATGATGGGAGGGCCGCACCGATAACCAAAAGGAAATGATCTGGAGGGCCGCACGGAATGGCCTCGCGGGCCGCATGTGGCCCGTGGGCCGCGGGTTGGGGACCCCTGCATTACACGATCTAAATCATGTTTTGTAAGCCTGAAAGCTGTGGATGTATGGAGATTTTCACTTCAGTACAGCTCTCTGTCACTGCCTTATTTTATCTGTACAGTCTTCTTTCTATTTAACATCAGATCTTCCCATAATATCTTACAATTATGCATGTACGTTTATTCAGAAATAGGGAAAACCTGTGTAATGATCACGTTGGTCACAGTTCCACAGAGATTAAGAACCACTGCTCTAGCAAGAAAGCTGCTCAAACATAGAATCAAGAGTGTGAATGTACAAAGTGCCACACATTTTATTCAGTTATACCTAATATTTGTATTCCGAGTAGAACAGCCCTGTATTCAGGCACACGAGAGGTCACACAAACAAATGTCACTTTAGTATATGATAGCTTGCCTGCAACACACTATAGTCGCCACACGTTAAGTTGGCGGAAATTGGGCCCCTTCACTCCTCCCTTCCGAATGTACGGGATTGGCTGAGGTGTTGGGGCTTTAGGGCAGAATTTGGAGTAAGGCATTCTCACCCAACACCCAACACCTCAGCCATTCCCGTGCATTCGGAAGGAGGGAGTGAAGGGGCCCCATTCTTGCTACCTTAACGTGCGGTGACTATAGGATAAAACCCTTTGTTTCCGTAGCCCAGGTGTGAGCTGCAACAAACACAGACCCTTGAAAATCCTCACCTTACCATGACTTCCTACAAAATAAAAGATTATTTAAAAATGTGCATGTATCTTTCTTTACCTTCTTTCCACTTTCTAAGACTGACCATTCCCTAAATCATCACCATCTGTAATTTGTTGCTGGCAGATATGATTGATTGATTTAATGCCAAAAAGGTGAATGTGCCAGACATCAGAAGTCATATGGCACTATGGCAAAGCATAAAAAGGGGAGGGGTTAAAGAAAAATAGCAAAACGATGAGGGAAGGGGAAAGAACGGAATGTATAAGCAGGATGGTTAGATCAGATGCAGGATGTGGATTTATTGGAGGAAGGAGGTTAAATTTTCCAGGGAGAAGGAGGGGGATTCCGGGAGAATGTCCGCAAGACAGGGAGGTCGGGAAAGGAAGGACAAATGAGGGAAGGAACTGGAACGGGCAGGAGTAAGATGGGGGCAGGATATTAGGACATGTTGGACAGTGAGAGTGGCAGATATGAGGCGTCCCGCGTAAGATGGGCCACTCGCACCACCCTTACCAAATCCGAGATAACTATAGCACTATTGAGGTCTTAACGTTCGCGTGGGAGTGGATGAGTATCCCTTCAAACACTGTACCCTTCGAACACAGTACCCTTCAAACACTGTACCCTTCAAACACAGTGCCCTTCAAACACTGTACCCTTCGAACACTACCCTTCAAACACAGTGCCCTTCAAACACTGTACCCTTCAAACACTGTACCCTTCAAACACTGTACCCTTCAAACACAGTGCCCTTCAAACACTGTACCCTTCAAACACTGTACCCTTCAAACACTGTACCCTTCAAACACTGTACCCTTCAAACACTGTACCCTTCAAACACTGTACCCTTCAAACACAGTGCCCTTCAAACACTGTACCCTTCAATCACTGTACCCTTCAAACACAGTACCCTTCAAACACTGTACCCTTCAAACACAGTGCCCTTCAAACACTGTACCCTTCAATCACTGTACCCTTCAAACACTGTACCCTTCAAACACAGTACCCTTCAAACACTGTACCCTTCAAACACTGTACCCTTCAAACACTGTACCCTTCAAACACTGTACCCTTCAAACACTGTACCCTTCAAACACAGTGCCCTTCAAACACAGTACCCTTCAAACACTGTACCCTTCAAACACTGTACCCTTCAAACACAGTGCCCTTCGAACACTGTACCCTTCGAACACTGTACCCTTCAAACACTGTACCCTTCAAACACTGTACCCTTCAAACACAGTGCCCTTAAAACACTGTACCGTTCAAACACTGTACCCTTCAAACACTGTATCTTTCAAACACTGTATCTTTCAAACACTGTACCCTTCGAACACAGTGCCCTTCAAACACTGTACCCTTCAAACACAGTGCCCTTCGAACACTGTACCCTTCGAACACAGTGCCCTTCAAACACTGTACCCTTCAAACACAGTGCCCTTCAAACACTGTACCCTTCAAACAGTGCCCTTCGAACACTGTACCCTTCGAACACAGTACCCTTCAAACACAGTGCCCTTCGAACACTGTACCCTTCAAACACTGTACCCTTCAAACACTGTACCCTTCAAACACTGTACCCTTCGAACACAGTACTCTTCAACACTGTACCCTTCGAACACAGTAAACCCCTTTAAACACTACCCTTCAAACACAGTGCCCTTCAAACACTGTACCCTTCGAACACTGTTACCCTTCAAACACTGTACCCTTCAAACACAGTGCCCTTCGAACACTGTACCCTTCAAACACTGTACCCTTCAAACACTGTACCCTTCAAACACAGTGCCCTTCAAACACTGTACCGTTCAAACTGTACCCTTCAAACACTGTACCCTTCAACACTGTACCCTTCAAACACAGTGCCCTTCGAACACTGTACCCTTCAAATACTGTACCCTTCAAACACTGTACCCTTCAAACACTGTACCCTTCAAACACAGTGCCCTTCAAACACAGTACCCTTCGAACACAGTGCCCTTCGAACACTGTACCCTTCAAACACTGTACCCTTCAAACACTGTACCCTTCAAACACAGTACCCTTCAAACACAGTGCCCTTCAAACACTGTACCCTTCGAACACTGTACCCTTCAAACACAGTGCCCTTCAAACACTGTACCCTTCAAACACAGTGCCCTTCAAACACAGTGCCCTTCAAACACAGTGCCCTTCAAACCCTGTACCCTTCAAAACCCCGTACCCTTCAAACACAGTGCCCTTCAAACACTGTACCCTTCAAACACTGTACCCTTCGAACACAGTGCCCTTCAAACCACAGTGCCCTTCAAACACTGTACCCTTCAAACACAGTGCCCTTCAAACACTGTACCCTTCAAACACAGTGCCCTTCAAACACAGTGCCCTTCAAACCCTGTACCCTTCAAACCCTGTACCCTTCAAACACAGTGCCCTTCAAACACTGTACCCTTCAAACACTGTACCCTTCGAACACAGTGCCCTTCAAACACAGTGCCCTTCAAACACTGTACCCTTCGAACACAGTGCCCTTCAAACACTGTACCCTTCAAACACAGTGCCCTTCAAACACTGTACCCTTCAAACACTGTACCCTTCAAACACTGTACCCTTCAAACACTGTACCCTTCAAACACTGTACCCTTCGAACACTGTACCCTTCGAACACTGTACCCTTCAAACACTGTACCCTTCAAACACAGTACCCTTCAAACACTGTGCCCTTCAAACACTGTACCCTTCAAACACTGTACCCTTCAAACACTGTACCCTTCGAACACTGTACCCTTCGAACACTGTACCCTTCTAACACAGTGCCCTTCAAACACTGTACCCTTCAAACACTGTACCCTTCTAACACAGTGCCCTTCAAACACTGTACCCTTCAAACACTGTACCCTTCAAACACTGTACCCTTCGAACACTGTACCCTTCGAACACTGTACCCTTCTAACACAGTGCCCTTCAAACACAGTGCCCTTCAAACACTGTACCCTTCAAACACAGTGCCCTTCAAACACTGTACCCTTCAAACACTGTACCCTTCGAACACTGTACCCTTCAAACACAGTGCCCTTCAAACACTGTACCCTTCAAACAGTGCCCTTCAAACACTGTACCCTTCAAACACAGTGCCCTTCAAACACAGTGCCCTTCAAACACTGTACCCTTCAAACACTGTACCCTTCAAACACTGTACCCTTCAAACACAGTGCCCTTCGAACACTGTACCCTTCAAACACTGTACCCTTCGAACAATGTACCCTTCAAACACTGTACCCTTCGAACACTGTACCCTTCAAACACTGTACCCTTCGAACAATGTACCCTTCAAACACTGTACCCTTCAAACACTGTACCCTTCAAACACTGTACCCTTCGAACACTGTACCCTTCAAACACTGTACCCTTCGAACACTGTACCCTTCGAACACTGTACCCTTCAAACACTGTACCCTTCGAACACTGTACCCTTCAAACACTGTACCCTTCGAACACTGTACCCTTCGAACACTGTACCCTTCGAACACTGTACCCTTCAAACACAGTACCCTTCGAACACTGTACCCTTCAAACACAGTGCCCTTCAAACACTGTACCCTTCGAACACAGTGCCCTTCTTATGTGGGATGCCTCATATCATTTCAGTATATCATTAGGTATCATTAACTATCTGATGTGAGGTATGAGTAGCTATGGGTTTGCTGTTATAGGATGATTACTTCAACCTCCCGCTCGGAGTCCCTGTCTGGGGAGGGAACACTACCACAAACATACCCCGGTCAGCTCGAACCAACCATGACGTCACGAGGCGTCTTGACACTTTAACTTTATATAAAACTGCAACATTCACGGTCTTAAGTCTAACCTCTGAAGGCTTTTTCAACATTCTCATTCTTAGGTCTAATTTCTAAAGGCTTTTTCAACATGCATGTTCTTTAGTCTAACTTTAAAGGCTTTTTCAACATTTGCGGTCTTAGGTCTAACTTTTAAACGCTTTTTCAACATTTACGGTCTTAAATCTAACTTTAAAGGCTTTTTCAACATTTGGGGTCTTAAGTCTAACTTTAAAGGCTTTTTCAACATTTGCAGTCTTAAGTCTAACTTTAAAGGCTTTTTCAACATTTGCAGTCTTAAGTCTAACTTTAAAGGCTTTTCAACATTCGCGGTCTAACTTTTACTAAAGGATTTTTCAACATTCACGTTCTTAGGTCTAACTTTTAAATGCTTTTTCAACATTTGCAGTCTTAACCCTCTCATGCATGGTGACGCGATCGCGTCAAAACGGGCCCGTCTACAATCTGAGCTTTTGACGCGAATTGTATAAAAAAGTCAAAATTCGCCACAAATAAAGTATTTATCAGAATTGCGTCAAATTTTTCTGCGTCAAAGATCCAAGCTAGACCTATAAAATAAACTAATTGTCAACTCTCTCGTGTGAGTGGATGTGAAATGATAAGGGTTTGTGTCTCAGTTTCCACTCAGTAGGCAGGCTGTGAGCGCGGATTGTCGTCCCTTTAAAACGTGTCCCGAGCTGGCCATATGAAAATTATAATGGTAGCGTTGGAATCCTCATAAAAATCCGCTTTTATTGGCATATAAACCATAAAAAGTTGACTCAGGAAGTTTTGAGCTACGAAGTGGTGAACGTAAGTATTTCTTATTTCTCTTTATTCAATATTTTTTCGGAGTCGGTAAATTCCGTTATTTATTTGCATTTCTTGTTATTTTTTTCTTTCATAAGGCAGAATAATCTCTTGCAAAACCAATGATATATAATAATGCCAGGAAAAAAGAATACACGTTGGTGAAATTGATAACATAAAAAAATAATTCGCCACACAGTCAGGCCATTTCGCGGGGCCCCTTAGGGAGCATAAGACGGATGTCGCAGTGGACGGAAAAACTTATTAAACTTTTCGTGCATGAGAGGGTTAAGTCTAAATTCTAAAGGCTTTTTCAACATTCGCGTTCTTAGGTCTAACTTCTAAAGGCTTTTTGTTACCGTTTTTCTGCCCTTGGCCTTTGATGTAAGTAAAATAAAATACTGAGTGACAAGTCAGTGTAGAGACAGCCAGTCAGCGCTGGAGGCCCCACACACTAACATTCTTTTATTTTAGTTCTTTACACTCACTTAAACGTACTTAAAGTATTGCTCGGTCCATGAAATGGGACTGTCTTCATCGGAACAACATTCTGGGCTTACTACAATTTACGTAGTTGTTTTTTGCACTTTTTATCGAAACTTGTCATTCACTCAAAACCTCATACCAGATCATATGCAAACTTGTAATTACACTGTAGCACTATGAGGAAGTATTACACATGTACTACACTTTGTACTATCCTGACAAATTAGCTGACGATCTAACTCTGTCATACACGTTCAAAACTCGGTGAAAACCTCTGTCATACACGTTCAAAACTCACTGAATAAAAGAAACATAGTGGTCCATTATTCAGCCTGTGAGCCTAAGTGTCTTTCATCACCCACTAAGAGGCAACAGACACCTGACTTCACACCTGCGGATCTACGGGACAACTATAGTCTATTATTTTTAACAAGGTGAAAATTCCATTCCATTTTAAGGTCCCATGCTTAAAATTTTGCCTATATTTAATTGATAATATGGTTCACTATGATAAAATACAACTGAAATTTAGAAGAAGTGTGGTATTCCCTCCTCCTGACATCAAATATCAATTAGTAAGCAGCAAGGGGTCAGGAATTTTTGCCTCATAAAAAAAAAAGTAATTGACCTGCCAGCCACGTGTCGTTTTGGATCTCCGGGCCTCACCGCCCCTAACTACCACCTCACCTAATTGGTCCTTAAGTCTAGGGTTTCCACAGCTTCAAGAGTCCTTCCTCGCTGTAGGTGGACAATAGGTTCTGGTGGGGATGGTGGCACATTCCTATCACAGACTGCTCGTGAACCTGGGGAAAGAATAATATCACAAGATAGAGAGGCTTTTACCCCTTCAGATGCATTTTTTTTTAACATCACAAAGGGCAAAGGGCAAAAAATAAAAAAGAGGTCACGAAAAGGCCGCTTAGTTGTCAGTCCTTATAAGGCAGACAGTAAATAATACAGTAATAAAGACAGTAATAAAGAAAGTGGGGTGGGACATTGAGACACAGGGCTTTCAAACACACATTCCCATATTCCTCACAAGCTACACTATATAACTAGAAGGCACAAAGGCAGAATGCTAACAACATTTTACTTGGGGACTCAATTCTCTAACAAGCAATTAAGTTTTTTCTTGGAAGGGAATTCATAAGTACAAGAAAGAGAATGTGATTTTGAGAGACAGAGAGAGAGAGAAACACAGACAGAGAGAGAGAGAGAAACACAGACAGACAGAGAGAGAGAGACACAGACAAAGAGAGAGAGAGACACAGACAAAGAGAGAGAGAGAGAGAGAGAGAGAGAGAGAGAGAGAGAGAGAAGAGAGAGAGAGAGAGAGAGAGAGGGAGAGAGGGAGAGAGAGAGAGAGGGAGAGAGGGAGAGAGAGAGAGAGAGAGAGAGAGAGAGAGAGAGAGAGAGAGAGAGAGAGAGAGAGAGAGAGAGAGAGAGAAGAGAGAGAAAGAGAGAGAGAGAGAGACAGAAAAATAGAAACAAAGAGAGTTCCAGAGTTTAGTGGCCTTACGTTGAGGGTTCGCTCCAGCTTGCCGGTGGAGGTGGAGAAGCAGTAGAGCACGTGGTCCTCCCCCACACAGAAGATCCATTCACCCCGCGGAGACACCACACACGCCACAAAGTCACCGCCCTCACGCTTACCCGAGGACAGGGAACGCACCGTCTGGCCCTAAGCAGGATTGCAACGACACAAAATAGATTAGAAATAGATTTTTAAAAGTCGTGTAGAATGTAGATACAAAGAATGTGCTAATGGTCCCTTGAAACAGAGGCAATAAAAACTTATTGAAGATGGAATCATACCTTATCAGGCATGAAAGTTGAGAATATTTAATCCCCATGGCGAGTAAACACATTACATGGCAGGTAAAAATTATTTCTCAGTCGCCAGTGCGGTATAAAAATAATGTTTCTACTTGTCAGTGGCGAGTGAGACAGCCCTTTACCTTGCCTTTACCTCCCTGCCAGCCATCCTCGTCCCCCCCTGCCATATAACCTGACGACCCCCTGCAGTGTGAGGCTTCCCTTTACTACCCTGCTGTTACCTCGTCCCTCCCTAACATATAACCTGAGAACTCCCTGTTATGTGACTCTTCCCTTTACCTCCCTGCTAGCCCTCCTCATCCCCCCTGGCACATTTCACCTTTTTTTTGGCATTATAATCAATCATCATTCCCCCCCTACCCCTCACCTCCCTGCCAGCCCCCCCTACCCCTCACCTCCCTGCCAGCCCCCCCTGCCCCTCACCTCCCTGCCAGCCCCCCCTGCCCCTCACCTCCCTGCCAGCCCCCCCTACCCCTCACCTCCCTGCCAGCCCCCCCTACCCCTCACCTCCCTGCCAGCCCCCCCTACCCCTCACCTCCCTGCCAGCCCCCCCTGCCCCTCACCTCCCTGCCAGCCCCCCCCTGCCCCTCACCTCCCTGCCAGCCCCCCCTGCCCCTCACCTCCCTGCCAGCCCCCCCTTCCCCTCACCTCCCTGCCAGCCCCCCCTACCCCTCACCTCCCTGCCAGCCCCCCCCTGCCCCTCACCTCCCTGCCAGCCCCCCCTACCCCTCACCTCCCTGCCAGCCCCCCCTACCCCTCACCTCCCTGCCAGCCCCCCCTACCCCTCACCTCCCTGCCAGCCCCCCCTACCCCTCACCTCCCTGCCAGCCCCCCCCCCTGCCCCTCACCTCCCTGCCAGCCCCCCCTGCCCCTCACCTCCCTGCCAGCCCCCCCTGCCCCTCACCTCCCTGCCAGCCCCCCCTGCCCCTCACCTCCCTGCCAGTCCCCCACCCCCCCCCCCGCCCCTCACCTGCATGTTCATGATGGTCACAGTGTTGGAGCGGTTACACACAACGATGTGGTCCGGGTTCTTGGGCAGGATGTGCACCGAGTACACCGGCAGATCTATGGACGTCACGCCGGCCAGCGACTTGAAGGTGGCGATGCACTCGGTAGTCTTCACCGACCACACCTTGACCGTGCCGTCCGACGAGGCACTGAAACACACAATAATAATAATAATAATGATAGTCATTTTATTCTCACCCGAAGGCATACACTGAAACCGACACTAATAATAACAGTAATATAATAATGCTAGTTTTATTCTCACCCGACGGCATACAGGAAAAACCAACAACAACATGATATACTGTATAGACATGAGTGAATGTTCTTAAGTACTACTGTAAAGACCACAATGACTATGCCACAACTATTAACCCCTTCACGCCCAGATCTTTCCTTTGCTATATAAAAAATTGTATGTTGTTAGTCATAAAATTACGAAAAGTAACTGAATATACCCCATTAGTTAGTCGACAAGGATACTAAACAGGCCATATCTATAAAATGTTGCTTACATTCACTAAAAATTGTCTAATGGTAGCCAAATTACAATGGAAATTACGCTCTGGGTCTCAAGGGGTTAAAATTGAGTGGTACAGTGACACAGTTAAGACTCTGGTTTGGCTTCTGTGGCTCACCTGATGATGTTGTGACCGTCCTGGGTGAAGGTGGCTTGGTTTACAAAGGAGGAGTGACCCCGAAACTCCTTCAGCGTTTTACCAGACTTTAATCCATGTATTCTGGCGGAGATAAGAACATAAAATCATAAGAAAATAAGGTAAAAATGAAGGGTAAGATTAGTATTCTGTATTATGTATTCTGGGGGCAATGAAGGGTAAGATCAGCACTCTGTATTATGTTCCAATATAAAGTAAATAAACCATTCTTACTACATTAACATAGCATCATGATTCACACTAAGTCTCCATCTTTTGTATGAAAAATAAAAGCAAAACAAAAATTAAACATGGAGACAGGTTAACAATAATAATAATAAAAATACTGATGATGATGATGATGATGATGATAATTTTTATGTAGTATTTCAGTATTATTTTATGACATTGATTTTATGACTTATTGATTTTGACTTATTTATGTATTGACTTATTGATTTTCTGACTTATAAGTTTATGTAGTAGTACTTTATGACTTATATAACGTGCTTCATGTCTCACCTTAATGTGTTATCGAAGGACGTAGACATGACCTGGCTGTTGTCTTTGTTGAAGGCGAGTGAGGTGACGCCCTCCGAGTGTGCGCGCTCCACCTTGCGCAGACACTGGCCGGTGTTGACGCGCCACACCTGCACAGAGGGACAGGGAGTCACTAAAACCCTATGAGTGGCACATTTCCCACATTTCCCCATTTTTTGCCATTACAATCAATCAATCAATCAATCCTATGAGTGGTGGTGTTATGTTAACCCCTTCACGCCCAGATCTTTCCTTTGCTATAAAAAAAAACGTCTTGTCAAGCCATAAAATTACGAAAAGTAACTGAATATACAAAATGAGTTAGTCGACAAGGATACTAAACAGGTCATATCTATAAAATACTGCTTATAGTCATTAAAAATCATCTAATGGTACCCAAATTACAATGGAAATTACGTTCTGGTCCTCAAGGGGTTAATGGTATGTGGCATAATATGTTAGTGTTAAGTGGTGTTATGTGGCGTTATAATATAACGCCACATACCACTAACACATAACACCACTTAACACTAACATATAACGCCACTTAACACTAACATATAACACCACTTAACACTAACATATTATGTTAGTGTTAAGTGGTGTTATATGTTAGTGTTAAGTGGCGTTATATGTTAGTGTTAAGTGGTGTTATATGTTAGTGTTAAGTGGCGTTATATGTTAGTGTAAAGTGGCGTTATATGTTAGTGTTAAGTGGTGTTATGTGTTAGTGGTATGTGGCGTTATATGTTAGTGTTAAGTGGTGTTATGTGTTAGTGTTAAGTGGCGTTATATGTTAGTGTTAAGTGGCGTTATATGTTAGTGTTAAGTGGCGTTATATGTTAGTGTTAAGTGGTGTTATGTGTTGGGTGTGGTGTTATGTGAGAGACCTGCACATGGGACAACACCAACAGGGAGTCACTTCAACCCTATAGTGGTGGTGTCCTCAGTGACGTTTCTAGCCTTTTGGGGGCCCTATGTGAAATGCTGTTTGGGGGCCCTAATTTGTAAAACTATGGTGGGGGGGATTCCAAGCCCTCTAAGATGGTCCGGGGGCACGCCTTAAATATCTAAATGCATCAATATGGTGAACTTTAAGAGGAAAAGAGACTAGATTCGTGAACAACTTTTTTTGTCTGTGTGATGGCCAGTCCCCCTCTTACAGTACCTTGACTTGGCCGCCCTGGGAACCACTGGCCAACATCTCAGAGTCACGACTGAAGGCCAGACTGAGCACGGCCATCTCCATCATCATGTACGAGTCCTTCTCCTGGTACTTCAAGTCCTTACGGATCTTTCCTGAAACAAGACATTTCTTTCTTTTTAAACTGATCTTAAATATGAAGGAGTAAAGTAGCTAGATATTTATTTCTTTTTAAACTGATCTTAAATATGAAGGAGTAAAGTAGCTAGATATTAATTTCTTTTAAAACTGATCTGAATTATGAAGGAGTAAAGTAGCTAGATATTTATTTCTTTTAAAACTGATCTTAAATATAGAGTAAAGGTACGTACATGCCCTATCTAAAAACATACTGAATTAACCCCTTCACGCCTAGATCTTTTCTTTGCTTAAAAAAATGGTATGTTGTGGAGCCATAAAATTATGAAAAGTAACTGAAAATACCAAATTAGTTAGTCGGCAAGGATACAGAACAGGTCATATCTATTAAATATTGCTTATATTCACAAAATATCGTCTAATGGTGGTCAAATTACGAGGGAAATAACGTTCTGGCTCTCAAGGGGTTAAACTGATCTTAATTATGAAGGAGTAAAGTTACATTTCTTATCTAAAAATATACTGAATCAAAGCTATAAACACACTCAGTCACAGGAGGCTCAAAATTCAAGAGACAAAATAGCGCACCTAGCATGCTGTATTTTCTTCTTACATTATAAAGGCCATGAACTGTTATGAGCAGAATTAAACAGAACAATACACACTCTTTATACATAATACCCTACAGGCACTATAGGCTTCAACATAAAAAAAAAAAAAAAAAAAAAAAAAAAAAAAATAATAATAATAAAAAAAAAATAATAATAATAATAATAATAATAATAATAATAAAAAAAAAAAAAAAAAAAATATAAAAAAAAAAAAAAAAAAAAAAAAAAAATCACAAGAGGGTCAAAATGCAAGAGACAAAATAGCGCAAAAAATATAAAAATAGCAAAAGATTATCTGTTGTAAAATTTCAGAGACAAAATAGCGCAAAAACTTAAAAGATTAGTAAAATATCATAATAGCAAAAAATTACCTGTAGTGAAATTCCAGACTTCAATGATGCCGTCGAAGCTTCCCGTGACGAGGTAC
Source organism: Chionoecetes opilio (assembly GCA_016584305.1). NCBI lineage: Eukaryota > Metazoa > Arthropoda > Malacostraca > Decapoda > Majidae > Chionoecetes > Chionoecetes opilio. The sequence continues at coordinate 506,720 of JACEEZ010004015.1, read as the reverse complement.
TGTCCGTCGGGGCTGAAGTGTGCACTCTCCACGTGGGCCTTCTGCGGGAAGCGAATGAAGCGCGCCTGCTGGGTGGGCACCTTCTCGTCCTCCTGCTCCCTCATGGCGGCCTTGCCTCGGAACAAATCAATCTGGGTGCCTGGGTTGTTGTTGATAGAAGCGTTGTCATGCAGTTGTAATAGAAGTAAATGTGTAAGACCATTTCTTTAATTTCTATCAATACGTTTCTTAATACCCATAAATGTTTATTCATAATCAGATATCATATTTTTATTGTCTTTATATGTAATAAACAGTGTTAAGTACGAAAAATAATGGAGTCCAACCCACAAATACCAAGTAACGGATTTTTTCAAGCAACGGACCGGACCCTTCAATTCCCCATTTAGTCCGTTCAATCGATATCAATACAAGAGTGTATTTATTTCCTATCTCTATGGCTGCCTTGCCTCGGAAAAAATCAATCTGTGTGCCTGGGTTGTGCAGTCACCGCAGAGAAAGCAGTTGTAATAGAAGTAAACGTAACTGAAGTCACTTGAAGGAATATTATTGTATTGTAGAAGAATTTATTGTATTGAAGGAGTATTCATGGCTGTAATTATTTCCTTTCCCTAAGTGCACTGAACGGGAGGAAGGAGCATTCATTGATTATATTAAAGGAGGAGTGTTTATTGAAGGAGTATTCATTGTATTAAAGAAGTATGATTATTGCTGTATCTATTTCTTATCACTAAGTATTTCTAAAAATAGCCTACAGGCGCTATAGGCTCCAACGTTAAAAAAAATAATAATAAAATAAAAGTACAGTAAAACCTCTCACATTCGGACTAATTGGGCCAAGGAGTGGTCCGAGTAATGCAAGGATCCGAATAATGGGGGGATTATATATGTGGGGATATGTAAAAAAAAATTAAAAAAAAAAACAAAAAAAAATAAAAAAAAAAAAAAAAATCTAGGTGTTTAATGTATAAATGTAGCTAGGAAATTTCGACCCCTAATAAAAAAAATTAAAAATAAAAAAAGTTCTAGGCGTATATATAGCTAGGAAATTTCGACCCCTTTATAAAAAATTAAAAAAAAAAAAAAAAAAAAGAGAAGGTCCGAATAATGTCAAAGTCCGAATAATGAGGGTCCGAATACGAAGGTTTTACTGTATACTGACTGGGAGGAAGGAATAAAAAAATATAAAATCTTTAAGTGCACTCACCGGGTGGCAGAAGACCCTGGTGCTGCTGCCACTTGAGTGCCTGTCCCAGCAGTGCCAGCAGGCGGGAGGGCGGGACCACGGACACCTCTCCCGCCAGCGCCCCAGCGATGGCCGCGCGCCGCCGCTCCTTGGTGACGCCCTCGGGGTAGGCCTCGCGCGGGTCAAAGTACGAGCGAGCAATCAGGTTCTCAAGGTGGACGTACCTGAAAGGATGCCGGTCCCAGGTTATGATTGTAATTAGTGTTTTTTTCAGATAAGAATGTATTTTTAGCCCAACAAATTTTGCCATACCTTAACCCCTTGAGGCACAGAACGTAATTGTAATTGTAGTGTTTTACAGTCCCAGGCTATGATTGTAATTGTAGTGTTTTACAGTCCCAGGCTATGATTGTAATTGTAGTGTTTTACAGTCCCAGGCTATGATTGTAATTAGTGTTTTCTCCAGCTATGATTGAATTGTATTTTTAGTCCCAGGCTATGAATGTATTCAGTTCTTAACGTCCCGAGGCTAGATTGTAATTGTAGTGTTTTACGTCCCGGCTAGATTGTAATTAGTGTTTACGTCCAGGCTATGATGTATTAGGTTTTACGTCAGGCTATGATTGTAATTGTTAGTTTTTAGTCCGGCTATGATGTAATATGCTTTCGATAGAATTATTTAGCCCAAAAATTTTACATACCTAAACCGTTGAGGACTCAGAATGTAATTCATACGTGGGTTAGTTAGATCAGGTAGGTTAGTGAGTCTTAAGGTCGGTGTAGGTTATTCATTCATTCCTGCACTCTCTTGCTATCATCTTATACTCAAGTAGGGATTCGACGTGAACTCGGAGAGACACACACCAGCCCTTCAAGCCCGCAGCTCACTCGCAGGTCTACTTCAGCATGATGAAGAGATCGTGTTGCGGAGGACAGATTTAGCCGTCAGCTTCGCAGCTCAATACTAAGGCCTGTAGATGTAAACATACACATGGAATACTGTACATACACAGAAAAAAGAAGAAAAGCAGGATCTCATGAAGATCCGCCACCCCGATATGTTTGTGGTGACGGATCTTCATGTTGGTGAGAGTGGTTTGATAACCCACTTAGGTTAGGTTACGTAACCAATGTCCAGGTTAAGTCAGTGACCTAGCGGGGGTTCTGGGGGGCCGCAGCCCGTTAGGTCACCCCAAAAATAGCTGGGGTGGCGGATCTTCGTAAGATCCGGAAAGCATAACGACAATAACAGGAAGAATGTAATAAAACCAACCCTCTGAAATTTCAATAGAATGACCACTACATCCAAGCATACATACGGGCAATTAATTACAAAAACAAAATAGTTACTACACTGCAATAAGTGACCAAGACTTGCCTGTTCGTATAGGTCAATGAGCTTCTTGTCTGGCAGCTTGAGTGTCTGGATGGCCTTGAGCACGGTGTCCCAGTGGCCCTGGTTGATGTCCGCCATGAAGCTCTCCACAGAGTCCACCGTGTTCAGCGTGATGGACGTCTCCTCCTGCAGGGCTCGCAGCGTGCGTCCCAAGTTGTTCTCCTTCAGGTATTGCTGGATCAACCGGATCACACTGGGGGGCATAACAGGATATATTCACCTGCCAGGACTGAAAATGCGGTATTATTCCAGATGAACACCGAACTTCCTTTGGTGAACGAAACTATTTTTTTCTGGTGAGTTTTATGTGTCTTGAATTAATCTGCTAACCGTTTCTGTTGCAAATCACTTTTTTTTTTTTTTTTTGGGGGGGGGGCAAAAAAAAAAAAAAAAAAAAAGAAACCTAACCGAACCTATACCTAACCTAACTAACCTATACCAAACCTAACCTAACTTAACTTAACCTAACCTAAACTATACATAACCTATATCTAACCTGACCTAACCTAACCTTTACACACAGCCCCCCCCCCACCCCAAAAAAAGCGACAGAAACGGTTTGCAGATTCATTCAAAATACATCAAAACTCCCCTTAAAAAATAGTTTCGTCCACCAAAGTGAGTTTGGTGTTCATCTGGAATAATTACCAAAATTTTACCGGCAATTCTGGTTCTGGTGTAAAATAAAACACATCTTGCATTTGTAGGTAAATCATCACATCGTTACACTGCAATAGGTGACGTGCCTCTCCTTCACCTCGACCCCACCTTGCTTCTAGTAGTAAGGATATCCGGTCATTTCGCCCACATGCCATTTCGCCACACCATGGAGTCATTTCGCCCACACTATGGAGTCATTTCGCCCAAGGTTACTTGTGGTTCATTTACCTCTCACTTGTTAACTGCTCAGTGGAATTGACATGGAACGTATGGGCGAATTGACTTTAGAGTGGGCAAATTGACACTTACATGTGGGCGGAAAGTCTTGTGGGCGAAATTACTTTAGAGTGGGCGAATTGACTCTTACATGTAAGCGAATTGACGTGTGGCGAATTGACTTTAGAGTGGGCAAATTGACACTTACATGTGGGCGGAAAGTCTGTGGGCGAAATAACTTTAGAGTGGGCGAATTGACTCTTACATGTAGGCGAATTGACGTGTGGGCGAAATGACCGTAAACCGTAGTAAGTCCACCTGGCCAAGGCCGCCAAGTGTCGGGCAGCTAACCACCAATCATACCGAGTGACTTAGAATCCTAAACCACCAATAAACCCAAACCCGTCCATTAAACCACTGGCCATTGCTACACACATGACCTCTAGGCATTACTCATGTTTCTGGACCAGACTGAAAGTACTCACTCCGCTGATTCGATTTCTATGGACATTTTGAAGGTCTGATGAAGCTCCTGCCACGCACCGCCTCAACACCACCACAACAACAACAGAAGTGAGCAGCAGCCCCCCACGCCCCCCCCCCGCAGCGCCGCCTGTCCAACGGCACGCCAAAAACTATCTTCTTAATTTTAATGTTAGTTTAGGGTGTTAGGATGTTAGTATAAGCCTATAAGGATCGAAAACTAAGGAAAATGTTTTAGTATCCCAGGTGAAATAGCCAAGGGAAGAGTTGATAAGTATGTTGGTAAGGAGACGAAGTTTGAAGAGGACCTACCTACCTACATATTACTAGATGGAAATATCATTGATCAATTGATTACTTTTTAGCCATATCTATTTTGCTACATATGTAATAGTTGCCTAAGCTATTACTAGTATGAGTACTTATGCATTATATATGGCATCCACACAATGTGTCAAATTGATCCTATATAATTTCGCAGACCCCTGGTAGAGGCTACCTACCTGCATGAAGCTGCATACCCTTTCTATTTAGTAGAACAGTCTGTACCAAATGTTTTCTGCCCACCATCAGTTTGTATTAATTTATTTCAGAACACATATCTCTTAACGTGCGATTGTAGGTGGTCGCGACAGTACAGGGTAGAGTCTCCGTGTCTCCCTGTGCTTGCCTCCCCTCCTCGCTGCTCCAATCCTCTCAGGCTTCCCTCACACACCCCAACATTGTCTTTCCACTCACAAATACTACAAGAATATTGTTGAGTCCTGTAACATTGACTGCAATAACATTAAGGTAATCAATGCAACAATTCTATAAAACACATTTATTAACAAAAATGAAGTTCTATCCAAGGCATACATAAACAGGACCTCGAGGTGTATTGCATGGTCTTCACCGCACGTATAAAATAAATACTTGTAGTAAATAATATCCCTGTTGTTCCATGCGCTCTCTTTGCATCACAATTATCAACATCCTTTATAAGTATTTCCTGGTTAGTGTGAAGGCTGATTACCCTTCCTACACAATATTCACGTCAAACAGTCGCCATGGTGGGGACGGAGCGCCCTGCCAAGGCCGCGCCGCCAGGGGGGAGAGACAAGGCAGGGGCGCCGCTGGAGCAAGAGTCTATCACAATGCACACACTATGCCTGCTTGTGTGAGGGTGTAAGGCAAAGTTGTTTTAGTGGAATGTTACATCAAAGGAATGAACTGAAGGTAGACAGATAATGATGCCTAATTAGTGGCACATGAAAGGCAAGGAAGTGAAATATTGTGCATCAAAATACATGAGATTAGTGTACAAAAACTGTACATGTAAGGAGAAACATTGTAGTGCTTGTGGTGACACGTGGCTGTGTACAGTGTGGAGTGTGATGGAGATGTATGTTGTACAGTGAGTACTACACATTCATCAAGATGAGTACGTATGTGAACTGAACATAGCTAAGCAGGCAGTAGGCATAGTTTGATGAATGCACATAAAACATTTGAAACTTTTTGCACAAATTCTATAATGACAACAATATAGATCCCTTCACAGAGAAATCCTTCAAGAATGGAGTGTTGCAAGGTCACATAGGTAGATGCTCTATGAAGTGTACATCTACTTTATCAATCAAAGTGTATATAAAAAGTTTGCATCCACAAAAATCAACATATCAGGAAGATATGCTGAAGCCTCAAGAGTCAAGAACAGGGGTAGGCGGATGCAATCCTTTCATCCGTGACAGGGTTTTTCTCGATGGTTGTTATGAAGTGCTATGAAGAACTGTTAATTTATTCCTACTGCAAAGAAAGTCTACTTAATGTTTGACTAAATGAAAAGCTACCAATCTGAAATGACCCTTGATAAGCATGAACGAAATATCATATGAATTTTCTGTGACATATATGAAACTCAGCTTGAAATGGTTTTACTTTTGTGAGTAGCTAATCTTATTTATAACAAAGGTAGCATGATCTCTGAAGTGATAAATCATATATTGCATTCAAGCAATAAAATATGTAAGTGAAAATTTCAGATAGTTGCAGGCTTAGCTGCATACACACATTCAAACACCTTAAAAAAACAGTACTTATGTAGAAAAAGTGTACAATTTCAACTATCTGTGAATGCATAGTAATGGGCATGAGTAAACAAGAAAAGAACAAATTCTTTGCTCTTTGTATTGACAAGGCAATAGTGATATTTCACTGAAATAAATAGGATTGTGTACCTCTCCTCAAAAATTTCAGCTTTCCCTAATTTAGGGAATCAATTTGTTGCATCCAGCATAAATTGCAAGTAGCTATACAAATGTGAAGCTGGATGAAGTTCCTATTCAACTCAAAGACACTGTCACCTTGCTCCAGGTCAGTCAGGGTCGTATAAAATTATGCTTATATATGTATGACAGTTCAAGCATTTTCAATTCATTACATAATATACATTCTACATTATAATTTATTTTTCTTCAGAAGGCAATTGGTATACTTTCCCTACAACCAGCAGCTCCGCCATCCACGTGATGCAGTAAAACACTAGTAAGTAAAAAAGTATGAAATATACAGCACAATTCTCTATTACACTCACGCACACCCTGGCCCCTCCTCCCACGCCCCGGGGGAGAGGGCTGCCCTCACAATGAACTCTTTGTATAAAGTATATAACCAATATTGCTCCAGGAAAAACATTCCATACTGACAACCTGCTACTGAAGTCCTTTTATGGTAATATTGCAAGTGTAATGCTGTGGGATTATCACAGCTAGCTGACACCGGGTCGGCTGAGTAACAGGACTCCACTGAAACGTGTCAATAATGCAATCCTAATTATTATGAGAATAGTGTCTATGTTGCTAAATACATTTGTGACATCCGTGAGAAAATGGGAGTTTTCTACAATTACAAACACCTTTAACTATTGCAAGACTCTTAAAAAACTTTAGTTCCAAAAGTAATCTTCCTGTGTGTTAACTTATATCAGCCACAGGTCAATGTTTTCCTTAATATCAAGAAACTGTCCAAGGAAACTCTGCACTAAATTCCATCATAGAATGAAAGAAGAGTTTCCTTTTGTGTGTGTGTGTGTGTTCGTGTGTCAGTGTTTGGGAGTGTAAGTGAGCTGACTCTCTGGGGTTCAGCCAGGCGGGTTCAGCTCACACCTTCCCTTCTGTCAGGCTTCCAAACCCAACGCTTCAAGACAACACATGTGCTGACTGGAGTGACCAAACTCACTTCACTGACTGTATTCATTCAACTCAAGTGATGAATTGCATCATTGCCTGCTGATATATATAATTTTACTGCAACAGAATAAAAGTATACATGAAAGGATGGCCTCAGCAGCTGCATGAAGTACAAGGGAATATTGATGCTAACACAGCAATCTTGATTATCACAGGTCAGTCTCTATACAAACTGTGTTTCAGTCAATATTTGCATAAGACAAGAAATCTCACTTTTAACATGCAATTAGGCAGACATATAAATAAGTAAGACAGCAGAGTATCAAATTATGTCATCTTCTTATTGCAATATATAAATTCCATATATATTTTTTACTAAACATTTGTATTTTCATTTTAAATAAGTGTCAAGGCGAGAGGAATAAAAGTGATTCCTTCAAATATCAAGTTGCTGCTCATCTTTCATTTCTGGAACTCCGGTCACCAGCCAGCGCCTCCTCGGTCCCTCCCGGCTAATACTGTAATGTCCCCTTTGGTGATGCTCCGTGGGGTGGACTAATACCTCACTGACTTGACTACCAGCCAGCATGCAACAACCAATGTCTCTTCTATAAGTAAAATCACATATCACAGAGGCCGCTTCACTTAACTAGTGGTTGAGACAGTTCTTTGTGCACTGCAACTCCGTCTCTTTTCACCTTTTGGAGTTGCCGTTTTGGTAGATCAGCTGGGATCTGGACCCTCTGTGAGACACTGTGCCAGCCTCAGGGTCCGAGAACTGCAGGGGGGTGAGGGAGGCTAGTCTCTGGGGGGAGGTGCTGGTGCCGAGGGGTATGGGGCGCATGGGGGACGTGGGGGTGTTGGGGGAGCTGACCTGGGGGGTGTTGGACTGCCCCTGACCCACGTACTGCCCGTCAATGGCCATGCGTACCTGCAAAGAAATGTTTTGCTATTAAATAAAAGGGAAGAAAATGCAATACGATCCTTGTTACTATGAAAATATAAAGAAGTATTGTTTATCAAGACCTCATTCATGCCATCATGTATTTTTCAAACTACTTAATGAAATTGCAACCACGGGAAACTTTGTCAAAAATTATGGCGTTACATATGTGAATGTGCTGAAATGAGCATGATAATAATGACAAGTAGAAAATGCTTCAGGGTAGCCCTGAAGACATGAAAAAGGGAAGATGACTCTTGCGGGTGTTGTTTTGTAGATCAAGAAGTGTCAAGAAGGGAAACAAGGCTAGTGTGGACATGGGAAAGATTGCGAAAGAATAGAAACAAGGTGGCAAAGATGCCTTTGGACATGAGAAAAATGCTTTTGGACATTTGTCCTTTGCCGACTGATACCACTCGTGGTAGGACAAATGTTGAGTGACACCTAGTTTCTTTCCTTTCCAAATCTTTATCATGTCCAAAGGCATCTTTGCCACCTTGTTTCTATTCTTTCGCAATCTTTCCCATGTCCACACTAGCCTTGTTTCCCTTCTTCTTGACACTTCTTGATCTACAAAACAACACCCGCAAGAGTCATCTTCCCTTTTTCATGTCTTCAGGGCTACCCTGAAGCATTTTCTACTTGTTTCTCTCCTTTTCCATGTGAAATGTTGAAGCCGACGTTTCAGGCACAACTAAGCGTGCGCACACAACCAGATGGGTGTCTCTCAGTACTAAACTTTGACTATCGTTTTCAAATATTGGAGTTGAGAAATCGAATAAACTACGATTTTGTCCATCTGGAGCACGACGAGAGCTTTTGAATGAGCTATAGAATGGGCCCAGGCGACCACCACAGCGTTCGTTAGAAGCGCGGACAATGTTCTTCAGGACACTTTCCTCTCTACTGAGTCATCTTGGGCAGGGGTTATCACCCCTGCCCGATGAATGTGCAATACTACTGTAACAATATAAGATGAACATAAGAAAATAAGGAAGATACAAGAGGCCGCAAGACCTACACGTGGAGGTTCCTGTTATACACACATACATACGAGGGGATAGACAGTTGGGGGGAAAGAAGAGCTACGAAGAAGTTAAAAGGAAAGGAAAAAATTAAATGAAAATCCTCAGAATGGTAACATTTTCTGTCTTCTTCCTCGTAGTTGCACTCACCTCCTTGAGGGCGAGCACCCCGATGAGGCGGCCAATGGCGGTCACGTAGGCGTGGTTGATCCCCAGCATGGAGAACAGCGAGTGCACGCGCAATAGAGATGTTCTCTCCACCAGCTGGAAGGGTGCAGGGTCTATGTGCATCTTGGCAAAGTCCACCTGAGAAGGAAGAAATGCTATGACTCACCTGCCGCCCAGTGATAGAAAACAAGATATTGCAGGAAGTAAAGTCCCACCCAACTCATCTCTGGTTAACATTTTCAGAATCATATGACTGGTTTCATTTTGAGTATTGGATCTTTTTTTTTTCTTTTTTGTAATGGAGCCTTTACATTGGAGGAGGTTTACATTGGATCTGCTCATAATTGGTTCTGACTGCTGGAAAAATAAAAAGTTCCTCTATATAATACCAAGACATGAAAGAAATATGACTGAATATAACATTCTTGAGCATTTTTTCCTCACCTCCTTGGACAGTTCCATCTTCTCCCACACGCTCCTCTCCTCGTCTGTCATGTCAAGCTGCAGGGGCTTTTTCTGAGTAGGAAAAGGATTGATTGATTGCAATGCCAAATAGGGGAAAATGTACCACAATGTGCCAGACATCAGAGGTCATATGGCACATGGATGAAAAGGAGAATCATACACTGTGACTAAATAAAATTAAATTCCTCCATAACTATGCATTTACTGTGACAATTTCCCCTTTTTAACTCCCTCTTGGCCATAACCAGGGCAGCGCTCCACCTGTTCCTGGCCATTCATGTCATCCTCACACATTCTTGTCTACTTGCTCCACCACTAACCTCCTTAAAAGTAAGTGTAGTGTTATAAATACCCAGACGACCGCTTGCCATGTGGATGAATCCTTTGGTACAGTGGTATGCAAGTTGATGGTGAAAAATGTGTCTTGTGATAAAAAATAAAAAAGGAATTGAGAAGAAATCAAGTAATATTAGATACTCCATAAAAGACTTAAAGAGATGTGATGAACCTACATTTGACTGATCCTTCTTCTTTGACTTGAAGAGGGAGATCTGGGAAAGCTTGAGTTCCATGGAGCTTGCTGTTTCCATCCTCATGCGTCGCATCTTCTCGAATGCTGAGCGGAGCCTGGGGGAAAAAACCATTATGTCAGCTATCTCTCTCTCTATATATATATATCTATATCGCTCTCTCTCTCTCTCAAATTGGCTTTAGATATTTGAAGTAACTTGTAATGTTACCGTTTAATTTTACCATTTTTCTGCTTATTTCCTAAGAATTCACTGTTTGAGTGGTGAATCTTCCTATATTTCAATTGAACAAAGGAAGAAGAGAGCTCTTAAGTGTTAGTTTAGTGGCTTATCAATGCATATCATAAGTTATAATGAGATCAAGGTGTAAATGGGTATGTTGTCACTTTCCTACGATGCTCTAAAACTACCAACACCAACCACCTTACCTAACATCACAACTGGTCCTTCTAGTGAGGTCTGGTGTATCGTCTCTTTGTTAGCATGAGTGGGACAGACACACATTAGACACATCGCAGTACATGCACAAAAAAAAGAGATGTCCCACAAAAGTTTCAATAGAGCTACAAGGCACAGCAATAACGTAGCTCCATGCCACACCCCAATGCTGGAATGCCAGGGTACTACTGTGCTGTGATATCACGGCACTCTCGACGCCAGTTTTGTAAAGTTCAGTCAGGTTCGCTTGAGTTTACTGTTTTATACTGTGATTAGGATAGTTCTGATGTTAAACAGAAAGATGATGATGATGATGATGATAAGGATAGTTCATAGATGTGTGATAATATTTCTTGTTGTAGGAAGTTTGATAAAAGTCTTAAAGTTTATCTTGATAGTATGAGAAAAGCAATATATTAAAAAAAAATTAAATGACACCTGCATAGTTGAGGTAATTTCCGTGCACAGACAGGTAGTGGTGCGTGGGGCGGGAGGCAGCAGGCACACATCACTATGGGGCTCACTCTTCTTCAAAGCTTAGATTAACATTAATAAAAATCTACATAAATAGAAGCTTGCTCAAGAATTAAGAAATACCGTTAAAGAAATACGTTACATGTTGGTAGAAAATGATGTACAAGTAAGAAATCGCTAATCAAATAAGAGTCCCAAAAAGGAAGCTCAGTTACTTCCAGCAGTCTTATATTTAGCCAGGGAGAAGAGCCGCACCTTGTGTCAGCCACTGTGATGGTCTGGTAGTGGGTGTCCGGAAGCACGTCAGCCGGGATGGAGTTGGAGCCCAGACTGAAGGAGTTGCGGCGCTTCAAGATGCCCTTCTTGGGGGACAGCAGCTCGGCGATCTTTTTGCCATCAGCGGCATCCTGCAGAAAACAAATTGAAAATAGGTGATACTTAATAACCTTTGGCTGCTCATATATCAATGGATGTGAAATTCTCTCAGAGTACAGGAACTACCTCGTGTAGGTCTCACGGCTTCTTGTAGCTTCCTTATTTTCTTATGTTCTTATGTTATGTACGTAATGTCATCGAAAAAACTTAAGATGCTTGAGTGATGTTACATTCCTATGAAAACAAAAAAGCAACTATAATTTGCATTCTTTGTCTCAGAACATATATGAGTGAGTTCTCACGGCTCAGTGCATCACCCAGACCCTGAGCCTCCCAAGGCCTCCCATCACCCAGACCCTGAGCCTCCCATCACAGACCCTGAGCCTCCCAAGGCCTCCCATCACAGACCCTGAGCCTCCCAGGGCCTCCCATCACCCACCCTAAGCCTCCCAGAGCCTCCCATCACAGACCCTGAGCCTCCCAAGGCCACCCATCACAGACCCTGAGCCTCCCAAAGCCTCCCATCACAGACCCTGAGCCTCCCAAGGCCACCCATCACAGACCCTGAGCCTCCCAAGGCCTCCCATCACAGACCCTGAGCCTCCCAAGGCCTCCCATCACCCAGACCCTGAGCCTCCCAAGGCCTCCCATCACCCACCCTAAGCCTCCCAGAGCCTCCCATCACAGACCCTGAGCCTCCCAAGGCCTCCCATCACAGACCCTGAGCCTCCCAAGGCCTCCCATCACAGACCCTGAGCCTGCCAAGGCCACCCATCACAGACCCTGAGCCTCCCAAGGCCTCCCATCACAGACCCTGAGCCTCCCAGGGCCTCCCATCACCCACCCTAAGCCTCCCAAGGCCTCCCATCACAGACCCTGAGCCTCCCAAGGCCACCCATCACAGACCCTGAGCCTCCCAAGGCCTCCCATCACAGACCCTGAGCCTCCCAAGGCCACCCATCACAGACCCTGAGCCTCCCAAGGCCTCCCATCACAGACCCTGAGCCTGCCAAGGCCTCCCATCACAGACCCTGAGCCTCCCAGGGCCTCCCATCACCCACCCTAAGCCTCCCAGAGCCTCCCATCACCCACCCTAAGCCTCCCAGAGCCTCCCATCACCCACCCTGAGCCTCCCAAGGCCTCCCATCACACACCTGAGTCATGACCGTGAGGGAGTCCAAGGAGTTGGATCTCTTGACGGTGCTCCGCCGGCGCAGCTCTTTGAGGAGGTCCTTCTGAAGACCTTCCTTGGGCTTGTCCTTCTCCTTGTCCTTGTCTTTCCCCTTGCCTTTAGATTTTGTCTTGGTCTTTGTCTTGGAGGAAATGGGTGTCATCCACGACCGGCCACTCTTCTTCTGACTGTCATCGCTGGACCGGCCTTCCGCCTCACTCTCAGAGCCAGTCTGGGGGGCGACGGTGCCACTCTCCACCTTCAAAGAAATGGATATGATTATGCTAGAATGATATACAAATCTTCTGCTTATTCAAGTTATTTCAACCCTACCCATAATTACTCTAAACACACCCATTAATCTCATACCTCCCTAATGTAGTGGTAAAATACACAGTTCAGTATAAAAATGACCGCTATGTATACACTCTATACTTCAACACAAGCTAAAGTCAAAGCATACATAAATCCTGAGTGACTTTTCCACCACAGTATCTGGTAAGACTGTTATTAACCCTTCACACCCAGATCTTTCCTTTGCTATGTAAAATCGTATGTTATTAGCCATAAAATTACGAAAAGTAACTCAATATACCAGAAAAGCTAGTGGACAAGGACACTAAACAGGTCATTATCTATAAAATACTGCTTATATTAATTAAAATCGTCTAATGGTAACCAAATTACAATGGAAATTACATTGTGGGCCTCAAGGGGTTAATGGTCAAACACAAACTCCAGACACACAAGTCCTCACCTTACTGATGGAGAACCGAGAGCTCCTGCGTGACAGCGGGGACTTGGAGGCAAACACGTCCTTGAGGTGGGGTGGCGCGGGGGAGGCGGGGGGCGTGGCAGAGTCTGAGTCCAGCCTGAAACACACCACCCAAACATTCACACCCGTCACCTAGATGCACCAATCCGAGGTGTTGCACAATAATGGACAAGCAAGGAACTCATGGTGAACTTCTTTAGAATATGAATTTGCAATAAGCTGTTTTGTTTGGCTTGAGTTCATCTAATTATTATCTATGCAAAAGAAACGGTGATGTTAAAGAAATTAATCTCTCTTAAAGACATAGTAGTAAGTCATTAGCAAAAGTGCATTTAAATGTTATAAAATGTGTAAGAAACAGAAACATATAAGAAAACAGACATTCAAATATAACAAGGGATTATCAGACATCCAAATATCCACAATGGCAGGCAGGAAACACCAGGTCAGATTGGCTATCACAGTTATGTGAAGAAAAATCCGTTATGTAGTTACGTGGATCAAATAATGATGAGATGAAACACCGAAGGCAAGAATGAAGCAGAGTAATAATCAAGCTTAACATGTACTGAGCGAGATTGATAAAATTTTATTCAAAAGTGAAGGTGTTAAGAATAAATATTTTTTTTCTTTAGAAACAAGAAAAATGATTGAGAGTCCATTGGAGCGTCCTAGTGACCAACACCAAAGCAGAGAACATGAACCCAACACAAAGAAGAAAAACCAGTGAAGCACTATAATATAGGTAGGTTATAGGTATATAGGGGGATGCAGAGAGAGGGCAGGCACTGGGAGGAGAATAGGGCAGACATGCACCACACCCACACACAAAGTCAATCCTGTGAGGAAAATATTAGGTAGAAAAGTTAATCTTGGGAGTAAATGACAGACAACAGTAATTACTTAGATCGTGTGGAGGTGGGGGAGCCGGGGGGGGAGGTGGATGAGTCTTCGCTGTCACTGCCGAGGCAAAAGAAAATATGGAATAAAATAATAAAGGCTAAAAAGAAAATCAGCATATCATTCCTGCCTACGAAAAGAAAGGCCAGAGATATGTAAACCAAAAGTAATTTCTTGTGATCAAAGCAAATGGACTAACTTGAGTGCTCAGCCAATAAAACACCGGCACCTGGAAAGGAATTTTTAAGTTTATGCACAAAAAGGCCTACATAGGTTGTGAGGTGACCGAGTGACAAGGTGATCACAGTGTTCCCCTTGACTGCTGTGTCTCTCAGCCACCGGGTCTACTCAGCCCAGGCCCAGGCCAATACATTCTCTTGGTCAGTATTTCCCAATACGAGATTTCTCATCACTCAACTTGACTCTAATGATAATAAAAAAATTAAAAAACACTTCTCAAACATGCGAGGTGGCACAAACTTAATAGATCCATAGATAAATTGATAAATAAATATACAAATTAACTAATGCAATAATTATAAAGCTAAAAACAATAAAATCTAAAGAAACACCAATATTCATACACAAACATATCTTTCACTCACATTCACACTTCTCACTGGACCACTTCTTAATATATTGCATTTTATTTTCATGTATAGCTGCAGCCAGTGCCGTCTGGTTACCACTCATCTCACAACAACCCGGCCTTCTACCTTGAGTCCCAGCCTCATCAAAAATATGATCTTGTCCACTTTTCTTTATATTCTTGATTCCGTCAACAACTCCATGCACCCTACACATACACACACACACACACACACACACACACACACACACACACACACACACACACACACACGTCCGTGTGGCTCAGTTGGTTAGGGCGCCCGGCATCATTCTGTGGTCCGGCATTCGATCCCCGACCCCGCTCATTCCTGGGAATTTTTCCACTGCGAAATTCAGGCGGTACTGTCCCCCTTGAGCAAGGGGATGGGGGTGTGTGGTGTGTGAGGTCCCAGCATTACCCAAAGATCGGTAATAATGAGCTCCAAGCTCGCACTGAGGTGAAACTGGCGATCGCGAGCCAGCTCGCGTGGACAAGACCATGGGTGAATAACACACCGAGCGATGGTCAGGTTGATATCGTGCTGGTCTCCCACTCTGTGGGTAGGCGGTTCGAATCCTCGTGCTCCCGGGGATTTTTCACTGACAAATTCGGGCTTTTACTGTCCCCCTTGAGCAAGGGGATGGGGGTGTGTGGTGTGTGAGGTCCCAGCATTGCCCAAAGATCAGTAATAATGAGCTCCAAGCTCGCACTGAAAGGGTGAAACTGGGATCACGAGGCAGCTCGCGTGGACAAGACCATGGGTGAATAACACACACCACACACACACACACACACACACACACACACACACACACACACACACACACACACACACACACACAGTACGAGCATAGCTCTTTTCCTGTATGTTACAACTAGGTAAATACACACACACACACACACACACTTACAAACACGAACACAAACATTTTGGTCTTCATACGGTGCTGGCATGAAAAAAGTTACGACTACAAAGCTTACATAATAAATTTCCTTTTTTCCAATTTTCACTCAGAACAAAAGCTATCACAAAACAGATGCCAGAAAACTAAGCACAGTCTCATGTGACTTATAAGCATAAATAAAGACAAACATTTGATCCGCTTAACTGTGCCTATCATAATGTATTGCCATGTGATAAGCTAAGTCTATGAACCATGCAGGCTATGATCTACAGGGTGTTCTGATCCAGCTGTCTCTATTCAGTGACTTTGGCCCGTACCAAGAGTCATGATGAAGGTCCAGCGACGAACGACGAACGACAGAGGAAGGGTACCTTAAAAGGGATATTTTTCAGAACGAAGAGCAGCGACGACGGTGGAAGGTCACGGTGGAAGACACGGTCACCCCCGTGTCTTTGTGCCAACCTTCGTCGCAGCTCTTGTTCCAAATAATATCCCTTTTATGGTACCCTTCCTCTGTCGTTCATCGTTCGTAGCTCGACCTTCATCATGACTCTTGGTACGGGCCTTTGTCCAGCTACTTGGTGAACTTAGTCAGACCAAATAGGCTGTGTGTGTGTGTGTGTGTGTGTTGTGTTTGGATTTGTCTTTTCTGTGCCCCATCCTGCCTCCCGGTGGTGTGTGTTCCTTGGATGTCACTTACCTGGACGGGGTGCCTTGCCGGCTCCTGGAGGCTGACCGAGACCGGGATCTGCGGGGAGGGAGAGTGTGTGAGTTAGATGATAGAGAGACAGCACGGGATGACATTAACCCCTTCGCGCCCAGATCTTTCCTTTGCTATAAAAAATGTATGTTGTCTAGCCATAAAATAAAAAAGTAACTGAATATACCAAATTAGTTAGTGGACAGGGATACTAAACAGGTCATATCTATGAAATATTGCTTATAGTCACTAAAAATTGTCTAATGGTGGTCAAATTAAATGGAAATTATGTTCTAGGTTTCAAGGGGTTAAGGGAAGGGGGGGAGTTAGGGAGGACGAAAGGGAGGCAACAATATCCCCAGAATACAATCATACATAAGAACATAAACATAAGAACGTAAGAAAATAAGGAAGCTACAAGAGGCCGTGAGACCTACACGTGGTAGGTTCCTGTTATACACACATACATACGAGGGGATAGACAGTTGGGGGAAAGAAGAGCTACGAAGAAGTTAAAAGGAAAGAAAAAATGAAAATGAAAATCCTCAGAATGGTAACATTTTCTCTCTTCCTTATAAGGCAAGTATAGATGACACCAGACAGAAGGAGGGCGGCAGTAAATCCAAGCAAAGAATTCTCACCTCCGATTAACCCCTTGAGGCCCAGAACGTAATTGTCATTGTAATATACCACCATTCGACGATTTTAATGAACATAAGCAATATATATATAGATATGACCTGTTAAATATCCTTGTCCATTAGCTAATTTGCTTTATTTAGTTACTTTTTCGTAGTTTTATGGCTAATAACAGACGATTTCATATAGCAAAGGAAAGATCTGGGGGTGAAGGGTTAAAAGATCCTAAAATAATGCCGTAGAGGATACAGGACAATAAAGTAGATTTGAATTGTCTTTATAGTACTTGATCATTGACTCCTTGATTACATGACACAAACTTAGGCTGAACTTTATAATGTGTTCCATCACTCCTGTTCTCTGATCACTACTGCACCTTCACACCACCTCCTTCACAGCACCTCCTGCATCCTTTCACTAATAAGAACATAAGAACATAAGAAAATAAGGAAGCTACAAGAGGCCGTAAGATCTACACGTGGTAGTTCCTGTTATTTAACACTCCCTTCATCCATCTTTCATCCCCATCCATGAATTTATCCAGCCTCCTTTTAAAACTCCCTATTGACTCCGCACTAACTACCTGACGACTTAGACCATTCCAATCATTTACCACCCTATTTGTGAACCAGTTTTTCCCTAAAAGTATAAGTTTCCCATAATTTCCACAAACCACAAAAAAAATGAACCGAGATCTCCACAGGGCCCGTCCACTGACCTTGAGCGAGAGAAAGACCGGCTGAGGGATCGGGAGAAGCGGTGAATCAGGCTTGGGGTCGGGGACGGGTCATCATCATCGTCATCATTGATCTCGTCCTCGTAACGAATACGACTCTGCTTGGGGCCTCCAGCGGCGTCCTCCTCCTCCCACCTCAACCTGCAGCCACAAGGGAGGAAGAAAAGTTAAACACAGGAAGAAATCTTATTGTACATTAATTTTCTTCACTCCTGTATTGCATTTTCTTTACAGCTGAATAAAAAGGTAAAAGGTTTAAGAACTCTCTAGGAAATCATCGGAGTCATCAACAACTCTGAAAATTGTTACTTAACCCCTTGAGACCCAGAACGTAATTTCCATTGTAATTTGAGTACCTTTAGACGATTTTTAGTGAATATAAGCAATGTTTTATAGATATGACCTGTTTAGTATCCTTGTCGACTAACTAATTTGGCATATTCAGTTACTTTTCGTAATTTTATAGCTCGACAACAAACTTTTTTTTTATAGCCAAGGAAAGATCTTGGCGTGAAGGGGTTAATAATGGCCATGTATCCATCAATAAAGCTACTTGGCTATAAACTTTAAAAAATAGCAGCATGAACAAAATAATGTCTCCGTGCAGCTTGTCTCCGTCACCAGCAGCAGCAGCAGCCTACCTGAGGGCCTCCAGGTGTCTCCGCGTGGCCTCCTTCCTCCGCTTCTCCGGACAGATCTGCTCCACCAGGATCCGCACCAGCTCAATGCGCTGGATGGAGCCAAGCAGGATCATGGATTCTGAGAACACATTCCAATCAGAAATTTTACTAACTAATAGAAATATGACCTGTGTAAAATGATTAATTATGTCAAAGATTAGCTGCAAGATGTATTTTGTTTGACTCCTTCACTTGTCTAGGAAGTAGGGATAGTTTATTCAAATGAGATTACAAATTTCAGTCCATACACTAAAGACTTGGAATATTGTCAATGAGTAAAAACTAAAGCTTAACTGCTGTAAATTCTTATAACAAATAATTAATCAATATTTCAAAAGCAGTAGATTGATTCAAATTTGTAGCTACTAGAATATCACACAGTTCCAGCTCAAACCAGCTTACAAAAGGACAGCTTTAACCCCTTGAGACCTAGAGCGTAATTTCCATTGTAATTTGACTACCATTAGACGATTTTTAGTGAATATAGGCAATATTGTATAGATATGACCTGTTTAGTATCCTTGTCCACTAACTAATTTGGTATATTCAGTTACTTTTCGTAATTTTATGGCTCGACAACATACAATTTGTTATAGCAAAGGAAAGATCTGGGCGTGAAGGGGTTAACATGTGCATAAAAAGGAAAAAATTCATTCACAGCCCGAGTCCTTGACGTACCCGGCTTGTCCACCAGCGGGAGGTACTTCAGCTTGCGGTTCTCCTTCAGGATTCTCTTGAGGTCATTGTAGGTGATGCCGTACCAGATGTAGCGCACGTCACGCACCATGATGTCCTCCACGTAGATGTTGTACACGTCCGCTGAGGCAGAACGGGATGATATTAAGGGAAGGGAGGGAGGGAGAGAGGCAGCAATATCCCCAGAATACAATCATACATAAGAACATAAACATAAGAACATAAGAAAATAAGGAAGCTACAAGAGGCCGCGAGACCTACACGTGGTAGTTCCTGTTATACACACATACATACGAGGGGATAGACAGTGGGGGGAAAGAAGAGCTACGAAGAAGTTAAAAGGAAAGGAAAAAATGAAAATGAAAATCCTCAGAATGGTAACATTATCTCTCTTCTTATAAGGCAAGTATAGATGACAGAGATACATCTAATGGCCGCACGTTAAGTTAGCGAAAATGGGGCCCGTTCCCTTCCCCCTCCCGAACGCACGGGATTGGCTAAGGTGTCGGGTGTTGGGGCTTTAGGGCGGAACATGGAGTAAGGCATTCCCACCCAACACCCAACACCTCAGCCAATCCCGTGCGTTCGGAAGGGGGGAGGGAAGGGGCCCTAAAAATACAAAAGAATACAGAACACAAATTAATAAGCAAAAAACAGTGCATTTCTATCATTTATCAAAACAAAACTAAAATTTCTTTCTTTCCAAGTAGAGGGTAATACATATAGTCTAAGTAAAAATACAAAGCACTTCATGTACTACGTCTACGTACATATTCACATAATTCACTTACATATGTGTCCTCATTCATCAGATTGGTAATATTTGAGAACACACACTCACACTGTAGCCTCAAGTCACAGTTACACAAGAGCTAAAGAATCTATGACATCCTATCCCTAATACGTACTGATACTTATAAGGAGTCCTGCATCCCAGCATAAAACCTTTTCTTCAGGGTTTTTCTTTTTCTTAACTTATTATCTTCAGGCTTTTTTCTTAACTTATTACCTATAGGCTTTTTCTCTCTTAACTTATTACCTTCAGACTTTTTCTCTCTTAACTTATTATCTTCAGACTTTTTCTCTCTTAACTTATTATCTTCAGGCTTTTTCTTTCTTAACGTATTACCTTCAGGCTTTTTCTCTCTTAACTTATTATCTTCAGACTTTTTCTTTCTAATCTTTTCTTTCTTATCCCTAATGCTGATACTTATGGAACATCCTACATCCTAACACTTAAACCTTGACCCTTTCTTCAGGTTTTATCATTCTTATCTGTTGACAGCTGGCCTCCTGTACATATATATAAGGGAAACCTTGATCAAAGTCTAGACTCACAGGAGGTGGTGGCCACAATGTCCGGCAGGTAGGGCAGCTTCTTGATGCGGATCATGCTGTCGTAGATGGACGGCTGCAGCAGGGAGGAGATGCAGTTGGATATCAGCACTCCAATCTGGGAAAGAAAAGACAGAAAGACATACATAGAATATTCCAAAGGGGGTGAAAACCATGAATCTTTCCCTAATCTATCAGTACTTAGCAGTCCACCAGTTGCATTTAAGAAAATAAGGGTTCTAGTTTTATATCACAGAAGACAGCAAATCAATACTTCTGCAATAGTCTTTTTACATATTGAAGACAAAAAAACCATTGATATCTGAAATGCAACAAAGTACAAATACGATATGACATCAACTACCCACTCATTCACTACTGCTGTGCTATCAAGGAGGATACGAAGAGGGAGATACGGCAGCAGAGGTTGTTACTCACCATGATGGGGATGACGTAGGTGATCTGTCCCGTCAGCTCAAACACGATGACGGAGATGGAGATGGTGTGGGTGATGGCGGCACAGAAGGACGCGGCGCCCACCATGGCATAGGCTCCTGCAGGGGGGGGAGGGGGAGGGGGGCATGAAGGGCTAGGTAGGCATCTCTCATGAACACTCATCATTATTGAATACACACATAATTTTTATAGGTTCCTCAATAAGAACATAAGAACATAAGGAAGCTACAAGAGGCTGTGAGACCTACACGTGGTAGTCCTGTCGGTAGGGTAAGGAAGGAAGGAAGGAAGCCAGGCGTTGTCATACTAGACATGGAGTGAGGGGAGGTGTGAGGCTACAAAGGAAGCTGTGGTTGGGGAAGGGCAGGTGATGAGGGGAACGAAAGACACTACGAAAGGAAACATGAGGATGAATGTAGAATCCACCAGTAGCTCACCCGGCACAATAGGGTATCCTGCAACAATGCCAAGTGGGTACAGAGACGCCATGAGCTCGCCTATCTGCCGGCCAAACGCTGCTCCCACCTTGAACAGGGGAATGAGGATCCCCGAGGGCACCGGCAGCGTCGACGCCACGGCTATCTGGAACACCTGTGCACATAAAGGAATATCATAAGAACATAAAAACATAAGAAAATAAGGAAGCTACAAGAGGCCGCGAGACCTACACGTGGTAGTTCCTGGACCTAATATCACTTAAATGAGATTTCTCAATGTGAGTATAATATGCATAGTACATATACCTGTTCAAGTCTCTACATGGTGATGTGTCTATTTATACTTCTATTGGAAACATTAAAGTATCTCAAAAACACATGGAATCATTACTCACAAAATAGTCTATGCAGGTGATGGTAATACAATATTTCACAAATTATCTATTTTTTGCCATCTTTCTCTGATCTCTAATAACTTCAAATCAACATGTAAATTTTAAATCACTCCTGTAAACACAAGGACAGGTCTGCACCCTCCCTCCCGCACCTCCTCCTCCCTTCTGACACCCGCCGCTCACCACTCACCGACACCAGCTGGAAGACAAAGAGGCTGAGGTGGAAGCTGCCGTCAAGGTTGGGGAGCCAGTGCTTGAGAATGGCCTCCTGCTCGGGGCTCATGATGCCGTCCGTCGCAGTCACCGTCCACGTCACATTACTGAACAGCTGAAGAATCTGTTCAAGAAAGAGAAACATAATATTAGCAACAACAAGGACATTATTTCCCTACATCTCCCTACTGACACAGCAGTAACGATGAACTAAGCAACAATAGTTTGTCTCAGGCATAACTGTCTTAAGAATTTACAATGTCATGAAAATTATTAACAGCAACAATAACAGCAACGTTGGGTGAGGGAATGACAGCCAACAGACCTCTTATAAGAACATAAGAAAATAAGGAAGATACAAGAGGCCGTGAGACCTACACGTGGTAGTTCCTGTTACTTAATACTACTTTCTTCCACCCTTCATCGCCGTCCATGAAATTGTCTGGCCTCCTTTTAAAGCTTCCTATTGACTCCGCACTAACTACCTGACGGCTGAGTCCATGCCAATCATTTACCACCCTATTTGTGAACCAGTTTATCCCTATTTCCTTTTTAAATCTACGCTCTCCCCGCCCTGTTGGTGACCTGTTTGCTGGAGGGCAGAGTGGCGGCCATGAACTGTCCCAGGCACAACGGGAAGGTCATGAAGGAGATGGCGATGGTGACAAAGGTCGGGTACAGCAGACGCCTGCAGGGGAAAGGTACAGGTTACAGGACATCACAATAGCAGCACAATTACTTATCAGATAGCACACACACACAAAAAAAAAAAATCTTTGTAATTCTAACATTATCACATTTCTTGTCAATGATAAAATAAACATTCTTTAAAGGCAGCATAAGGCTACTGAAAATTCAAACAATTCATATGATGAGTGATGATAATCCATGAAAAATTATGGATACGAGGGTACACCTTCAGTAAGCATGGTGTCTTGAAAAAAAAATTAACAGACAAGACCATTGTTCATCTAATATATTTCACTAACTTGCCCACCTAAAACAGTATGTACAAGAGACATGAATGGGCATTTTGTTTCTTGATAATAGGTCATACAGGGCTACTCTTCACTCACTTCTTCTGCAGGAATCTCTTGAGTGTCTTGTTGTGCCTCATGAACATCACATAGCGACGGTGGAGGTACACAAACAGCGACCCGGCAAACCCACACAAGATCCTGCCAGAGAGGTGCAACAGTGAGCCATAAGCCACCACCACACAGGCACAATTACCCACACCACCTCACAACCATACAATTACCCACACCACCTCACAACCATACAATTACCCACACCACCTCACAACCATACAATTACCCACACCACCACACAATTACCCACACCACCTCACAACCATACAATTACCCACACCACCTCACAACCATACAATTACCCACACCACCTCACAACCATACAATTACCCACACCACCACACAATTACCCACACCTCCTCACAACCATACAATTACCCACACCACCTCACAACCATACAACGAACCATCACACTCAATCATACAGTGACAGTGTTTATTCTCATTTACAACCAAGGAATCATCATCTCGCACACCATCCTACCCTCTACCATACAATCACAACTCACTGCCACCCTGAACCCGTCAACCACAGTCACACACCATACGTACTCACAGCATGGGGCTCGGAGGACACATAACACAGCTCAGGACACAAACTACAAGCATGCTACCAAATCACACTAAACAGTATAATGAACAGGGATTAAAACGCTTGAAATTATAGGAAATATTACCACTTCCAGAGACAAACTACACCTTCTCCTTATCCTCTTTGAAGTAATGAAGCATGGCATATTGAGAACAAAAAGTGAAGAACAGAAAAAAAGCTGATTTCAAATGGTGTCATTCAATAGGGAAGCCTTTAAAGTGTATATAGTTCATACACATTCCTTAATTCACTTCCTTCCATCTTGTGTTAATGAAAGAAAAGAACAGAACACCCATGACAATACCCAGCTGCAAGTTAATTACATTGGATAGGGGATCTTATTTATGGCAAATTTCCCAGTCAGCGCTAGGCTATTGCTTCCCATTGTTGTGCCCGAGGGTGACTAGGCTACAGCGCTATCCCGGCCAGCCCGTGCACCCGATACATACCCGATACAGAGGAACGGCAGCAGCTCAATGACGTCATAGGGGTAGTCGTAGTTAAGCTCCACTTTATACAGCGGGTAGATGGTCTCTGTGAGGTGCACAGTCAACGTACAGGACTACAGGTTAACAGGAGCTACAGTAATACTTGTAACCACAGGAAAATCATTATTACGTAATTGACGTTAAATCAAATAGTACATGTGACTACGTTTTGCCTCCCTTTGAAGGTAAAATGATTGATTAAAACGGAATGGCTTGAGATATAAACCCGTATACATCAATGCCACAGCTAGAGATGCAACGGTGGTATTACGGTTGTGATTGTCTGGATGTACAGCAGCAGTTACAGATGAGAAAAACCAGATGATTCTTATTTGATACTACACATGTAGCTATGCCTACCAGCCTCTTGGACCTTCCTGATGGTCTTATGTACTCCTGTGTTACTCTGGAAATAAGCTGCCAAGAACAATCATAAGGCTGGCTGTCTATGCTGTATCTTCTGACAATCACAACTGCAACACAGCCACCATATCTCTAGCTGAAAAATCCATGGGTACAGACTTTTATCTGTAGCTGAGGCATAATCAAAATGTGGTATCATCAAACTTCATTTTGCTGTAGTTACAACAGTCATTTAGCAAAAGACATCACTAGTGTCACATCGCATCAATGCTGGGCAGAGGCCACAACAGGGAATGGATATGACAACAATTAATGTAAACAAAAATACTTTTTACTACCACTGAACTAAAAAAACAACGTATAATACTTATATGCAAGGTGATCACAGGGTAAGGGGAGGGGATTGTAAGTCAGGCTGGACACAGATTCAAACAGTAATTGGTTTACAATGGCATGCAGGATAGTATTTCTAAAACATCTTTCTAAAACAGTGCTGTCTGGGAGAGGGACCAATGGAACATGGATTGTACTAAGAAACATTGCAAATTCACTCCACTTTTAACTTTATAAAGGACAAAAAACATTATCATACAAAAGGGCTACTAACCACCCTCTATGTCTAACAAGGCATCAGGGCACAGCCAAGGGCCTCATCGCGGGACACACAGCCTGCCGTGGACGCCCACCAGTGAGGGGTCAGCGGCCATGGAGGTATTATGCCCTCATACCTCCATGGTAGCGGGTCTACAGGGATTACTACAGCCCACCATGGCCTCTGATGGCTTGAAAGGTGACAACACTGCCAACCACTAGGCTTTGTAACTCTATTAGGATATGTATTTGTGAGTATTAGTGCTGGGCATAGAATATTCACAGGGGCACGTGTCCCCCATAGTCCTTGGCTATGCCCCTGCAGGGGATAGGCTGGGGTACTACCACCCTCCCTCCCCGACCTGCCAGGGGCGTCATGCAGGGGGTGTCAGGGGAGGCTAACAGTCATCGGGTCACCACAACAGCACACAGAGGCACCACCGCCACTACTACTTACTGGCTCCCATGAACCACACAGACATGAGGCGGTAGAACATGGCTCCCACCACGGCCGCGAAGAACCCCCGCCAGTAGTTCCTCACCGCGAAGTACACGGTGGTTACCTCGATGCTGAACAGAACACCTGAGGAGAGAACGCTGGGCTGACAAAGGGAATGAATAATGCGGTATCAATCATGAGACGTTGTTAATGTTTGAGCTTATTGCTGCCTCAGAGAAGTCGTGAATAACACGTAACCGTTCATCGACTAACAACCACAGTGACCATCTGTTATGTCTTGGCCGCTCACCTTGAGGCCGTGATGGATCACCAGGAATGAGTAATACGATGACCTAATGAACTAGTGCCTGTCCTGGGGGAGGGAATCATGCACAGACTGGGGCACTTATACCGGGAAAGGATTGATGAGCTACATTTGGACTAGAACAGCGGTTCTTAACCTGGGGGGCACAGACCCAGGGGGGCGTGAGCCAAGATAGGAAAAGGAAAAACTGTCAAATATTAAATTCTAAGGTCGGCCTTCGCTTTAACATGAACCTCGCTCGCGAGGGTGAGCGAAGAAAGTCGGTGAGGAGAGGTATGGGTGAACAACTCTGCGGTGACGCCTGGCCACGTTTCACTAACGATGTAGACTATTATTTTTTTTTTTTTTAACAGTACTATGTATAATTATTGTTATTAATATCAGTATTATCATTATCATCATTATCAGTATTATTATTATCATTAATATTATTATTGTGAAATTATTGTCATTATTATTATTATTATTATTATTATTATTATTATTATTATTAATGGTGTTTTAACTGTGCTCAAGGGTTTGATTGTGTGAAGGAAGTAGTTGTGGATTTAATACCTGCATGCATATCTTTGTTAGATATGTATATCTATGAATAATAATTATGTGCACAATAAATGTTAGAAACGCGTTTTTAAGTCTTTCTGTCTTATTCAGGATTATTTTGAAATATCATGGTTGAAGAAGTGAAGGGGGGGGGGGCATGGAGGCAAGGACCCACTACTGAAGGGGGCGTGGCGGTAAAAAGGTTAAGAAACACTGGACTATGAGGTAAGGTGGTCGTATGGCATGTGGCGCCCGCTGGTGGGCGGCGTGGGCGCGGCGGACACTCACCTCCAATGGGCGCTGCGTAGGACACGGCCACGCCCATGGTGCAGGCGGCGGCCAGCAGGTCCGTGGAGCGCGCGTCGTTCTCGATGGTGCCCTTGATGTAGCGCAGCATCTTGGTGAGCATGGTGGCCACGATGCTGGCCATGTGCATCACGGGACCCTCCTTGCCCAGCGGCAGCCCGGAGCCCAACGCCGCGGCCAGGCTCACCATCTGAACAACCAAGATTTATAAACCTTCGGCAAGTTTGCGACCAAGAATATAGCATCAGCCTGCCAGAGGGGTATGTGACACTAAAATATGTTGTCCTGTTATCATACTTCATGCATATTACGTTGTTGTTGTTTTCCTGTATACCTTCGGGTGGAAATAAAATTATTATTATTACTATCATACTGTTAGGTGGCAGTCCGGCACCCACCTTGGCCACGAGGGTCTTCCAGGTGAGGTATTCCTTGAGCACCACGCCGCGCAGGATGGTCTTCATCTCGGGAATGCCGGAGCCCGCCGCCGAGGGCGCCATCCACTGGCAGAAGGCCGCAGAGAATATCACCAGCAGGGTGGGGATGACCACCCACGAGAACAGTTGCAGCCCCCAGTGAAATTGTCCTAAATATTCCTGCAGGTACATGCGTCCTGGGGGAGTGGCGGGGGGAGAAGAGTGATGAGACGCATGTGACATAACTAATACCAAATATTAGTTAAATGGCGTACTACGATCTGATTCAACAATTTTATAATAAAAAAAACAGCAAATGCTTTAATAATCAGATAACGTAGTTTTTAATAATACAATACATCTATATAGATCATGAGGAATGCCTGTTGTAATGGATTTAAGGTTAATGTTTACCTCCGAAGCAGATGAGCACGATGTTGTCTATGAGGAAGGATATGGTGGCCATGAGTGTTCCCAGTATGAAGAGGAAGACCCAGTCCTCGCCCAGTCTCGCAAACGTGTGGTCCCATACTGGTCTGCGGCGACACGGGGCACATTATTAATACCACTCCTACCTACCTCACACAGGGCTCAACAAACAGATGAATGTTACCTGCCCCACCGCCAACATGTCACATCCTCGCATCATGTTTTTACGTAACCTACGACTATTAGAAAGAAAAAACCCTTTGAAACGAGCTTTGAGAAGGCGCTGTTTGTTTTATATTAACAATTAAATGGTCACTAATACAGGCAAACTTAATTAACGTAAGAAAAGTCTGGACTAATAATTTTTATACTTGACTCTCCTCATATTAGTGCCGCCGCCCTCCAACCACCGCCCTGGAGGCAACGTTTTCTACAAGGCTGTAGTACACATTATTTCCTGCGCCACCTCGTGTCCTAATTTGGCTCAGAGGGGAGGGGTGGGAGGTGACCGGGGGGGGGGGGGGGGACACACCCTTCACACACTCACTGCAGCACCTGTGCCCGGCGATACAGGCACCAGTGTTTCGGCCTCGGCCTCGCCAGGTGCACATCAAGGCGGTAATGTAGTCCCGCCGGAGCCTCAGATGTGTGGCCGGAGCACTATAAAGGGGCTATTACATTGGGTACATTTTATAACCGCGACCACCACTCTACTAAATGGCTGGTCATCCCACGAGCAGCGGTCAGGGAACCCTTCACGCCGCCCGCCCTCACTAACTTTAAAACACGAACATAGTAAATAACGTTGATGAAATTAAAAAAAAAAATTCTCCTGCACCTATTCCACGGGGTCAAACGTTGTGGCTGTCAGGTCCTTTCAGGCAAAACGCCAGTGTTTCATCCCGTAATTAGATCACTGGAGAGTGGAGACGCATTCTGTAAATGTTGCCAAAACTAAAGCAACACACTGATAAATAAGAGAGATGCGCCTCTCTCTCTCTCTCTCTCTCTCTCTCTCTCTCTCTCTCTCTCTCTCTCTCTCTCTCTCTCTCTCTCTCTCTCTCTCTCTCTCTCTCTCTCTCTCTCTCTCTCTCTCTCTCGATTACAAGTCTGGCATGTGACCAAAACCGTGGTGAACAATACACATACAAACACAAACTATAAAATAAAGGAAAGAGTGTATCACATTCGCCACTCATCCACTCCTAAAGAAGCCCTAACCTAACCTAACCTACGTAATTATAACAGCCCCGCCCCGCCCCGCCCCGCCCCGTACAGCTTCTCCCGTCAGCCTGTACACGCCGGGGACATTTCAACACCTTCCCGATGCTTTACATGAAATGCGTCGTGACCTTGAGCAGCCGTCCTTGCATCGACCTGCCGCGGCCAACTTACTGCCTCGACCTTTTCATGTCCGGGATGCATTCATACATACCTACGAAAAGCAGAGTAGTGATTGTAACGTTCAAATGTTCCAAGACTTAATCCGGAAAGGGAATCAAGGCTGTATTGAATGCACTGATGCGATTTTTTTTTTTTTTTACTTTTAACTCTGCTATGCGTTGCGGGAACCCATGCATTTATGAACAGGACGGCATAAATGAACCAGAAAAAGAGAGAGAGAGAGAGAGAGAGAGAGAGAGAGAGAGAGGAGAGAGAGAGAGAGAGAGAGAGAGAGAGAGAGAGAGAGAGAGAGAGAGAGAGGGGAAAGTGGGAGGGGTTACAATTTACTATTACCAGGAACTCTTTAAAACATTACGAAAAATGGCACGGTTATAATGCAAAAATCCAAGAAAAATAATTCATAGACAAACATAAAAAGCTTGTTAAACGTGAAGCAATAACACTAAATTAAAAAAAAAAGCGAGTATTTAAAACCAATTTAATAGGAACAAGCAGGGGAGGGGAGAGGAGGGAGGATGTGGAAAACGAAGGAGGGGAAGGGGGGGAGGGGGATGCAGGCTGTCATTATTTACAGGAATATATTGATTAACTGTGGTAGTGGTGGTGGTGGTGGTGGTGGTGGAGGGAATCAGAGGACACTACCACTGCAATGATTGACCTACAATTCCCCCAACCACTTCCCAACCACTTCCCCAACCCCTTCCCCAACCACTCCCCAACCCCTTCCCCAACCACTCCCCAACCCCTTCCCCAACCCCTTCCCTATCCACCTCCCCAACCACTTCCCAACCCCTTCCCCAACCCCTTCCCTATCCACCTCCCCAACCACTTCCAACCACTCCCCAACCACTTCCCCAACCACTTTCCTAACCACCACCCAAACCGCAGCCTCATAATAATAACGCGTCCCTCTCTCCCTTTCCCTTACCTTGCCTTCCCTTACCTTCCTTACCTTAATCTTACCTTGTCTCTTTCTTCCCATCCTAATCAACGTACCTATTCACTCTTCCTTCATCACCACAGTCCTTCCTCCTTCCTTTCCCTACCGCATTTCACCCCCCCCCCCACAACCACCCTCACCACAAATTACCTATTAGTCTACCTATCTTCATTATACTTAATAAGAAGGGCTTCCCGTCTTCTTTCAATGTATAGAACGCCCTTGCTGGGTTTTTTTAGGAGGAGGAGGAGGAGGAGGAGGAGGAGGAGGAGGAGGAGGAGGAGGAGGAGGAGGAGGAGGAGGAGCTGGTGGTGGTGGAAAAGGAGGAGGAGGAGCAACTGAAGAAGTAGAAGATAAAGAAGGAGGAAGAGGAGGAAAAGGAGGAAGAGAAAGGAGGAAGAGGAGGAGGAAAAGAAGGAGGAGGAAGAGGAGGAGGAAAAGAAGGAGGAGGAAGAGGAAGAACAGGGGGAGGGGGAGGAGGTTCGGTCTGCGGCAGCGGGCAGGGGATCAATGTGGTTGGTGGTGGTGGTGGTGGTGGTGGTGTGGTGGAATGTGTCACCACCACCATCATCACCACCACATCATCACTAAAACCATCAATACCCATAACTCAACAATAATGCCATTCATCCTCAAGACCCCAACTTCTCCCCTCCTTTTTCCCCCATTCGATAATCACCCCAACACCACCACCACTACCACTACAATACTACTACTTCTACTACTACGACTACTACTATAGCTACTACTATAAGCTATAGTACTACTATATAGCTATACTACTATAGGGATTAACAGGGGCATGTGGGAGGTATGTATGTACAGTACCTGCGGCTCGCAGGTATCGCGGCTCGCGGGCATATATGCAGGAGAGAGATCTATGCAGGAAGGAGAGATATATGCAGGAGAGAGAGATATGCAGGAGAGAGAGATATGCAGGAGAGAGAGATCTATGCAGGAAGGAGAGATATATGCAGGAAAGAGAGATATGCAGGAGAGAGAGATCTATGCAGGAAGGAGAGATATATGCAGGAGAGAGAGATATGCAGGAGAGAGAGATATGCAGGAGAGAGAGATCTATGCAGGAAGGAGAGATATATGCAGGAGAGAGAGATATGCAGGAGAGAGAGATATGCAGGAAGGAGAGATATATGCAGGAGAAAGAGATATATATAAAGAGAGAGAGAGAGAATGCAGGAGAGAGATATAGAGAAAATCAAGGGCGTGACGGATTAAAGGTAGGGGAGAAAATGAGAGAGAATGAATCATCCGTCTTAGCGATTACGTAAAACATAATACATAACAAAAACAATACAGATACTCAGAGAGAGAAAGATATAAATAAATATATACAAATACAACATTGATTCAGTGATGTTTCTTCCTCCTCCTACTGATGTCATAATTGCATCATTAGCTTTAAAAATGACGAATATTTAAGGGAGCGAGGTCATTATGGAGAAAGAGACGATCTATTGATTTTTTGTTTTTATATTTTTGTTGTAGCCGTACGCGCGCGCGTTGTGTGTGTGTGAGGAGTTTGACGTGGGTCAAGGACAATTAAGGGATTAACAAAGGGATGTGGGAGGGCCTGGGAAGGCAGACCGATGCCTGAGAGTGAGGGGTGGGGATGAGTTTATTTAGTGTACATTTTGACGGCAAACCTTCCATCACGCCCCAGAACGCCATCGCCCAATCAAGAGGGAACCAGGGCCTGACAACTCCACCTCGGGGGAGGGGCATGTGGCTCTAACGTTCTTGAACCGAGTATACGACTACTACTACTACTACTACTACTACTACTACTACTACTACTACTACTACTATAATAATAATAATAATAATAATAATAATAATAATAATAAATAATAATAATGATAACAATGCAGAAGAGCCTTGCATAAAACAGAATTATTATCACACATCATATGATCATTCGCAAAATTTAATCTTTTTTTCTTTTTCACGTTCTTAAAACTCACTTCATAAAATCTAAACCGCGTACCTGCCTTGACCCACATAGACACACACACACAACACACACACACACACACACACACACACACACACACACACACACCCACACCACACACACACACACACACGCACTTTCCTATATACCTCCTTCTTATAAAACTTCCCTGCTTCTCTCCTCCTCCTTCCTTCCTGTTCCATTACCTCCCTTCTTTCTTTTAACTTACACCCCGCCTCAGCTTTTCCTACTTTCCTCTCTTCCATTCTTTAACTTTTCCTTTTTCTCTGTTCCTACAAAGGCAAAGAGAGCGACGCACAAAACAGGATGAATACTAATATGCAACTGTGACTAAATGCACACACACACACACACACACTCACACTCACCCACACCCACACCCACACCACACACACACACACACACACCACACCCACACACATACACATACACATACACACACACACACACACACACCCACACCCACACACACACACACACACACACACACACACCTGATAAAGGAGATACACGCCCTCGCCACGCGTCCTCGGTAAGGCTGTAGTTCCTTGGAGAAGAGAACCTCGTCCTTGTGGTGATCGTCCTCGCGCAGCCTCTTGGCCTCCTGTCTCGCGTACTCCGCTAAGTTCGCGGAGTAGCGGCCATACATCTGTCCGGGAGGAAAAAATAACAAAACAATTAGTGGAGTTAGAAAACCTCAGTTAGAAATTAGGAAATACTTAGTTAGAAAGGAGTTAGGAATAAGGTTAGAAATGCTGCACGAAATCAAGTATAATAATTTTGTAAGTGTGAAAAAAATCGCACAAATCGAAAAAATAGGAGAAATGATAACAAAGAATTAGTGGAAGGTTAGAAAGGCTGAATGAAATGAAGAGAAATAATTGTATAGGTGTGAAAAAAAACTGCAGAAATCGAAAAAAATGGAGAAAAAATGACCAACAAAGTGACAAAGACAAATGACAAAGTGAAAGCTCGGAAATGCTGCATGAAATTAAGAGAAAAAATTAGTAAGTGTGAAAATAAAGACAAACCATTATTGAAAAGATGGAAATACTGCACGAAATCAAGTATAATAATTTAGTAAGTGTGAAAAAATATTAGGTACCTACAAATCGAAAAAATAGGAGAAAAAATGACCAACGTGAAAGTGACAAAGACCAATGACGAAGTGAAAGGTTAGAAATTCGTATGAAATCAAGTATACTATTTGTTTCATTGCGTAAAAAATAGCACAAATCGAAAAAATAGGAGAAAAAATAGCAAACAATAAGTGGACAGATTATAAATGCTACATGAAATCAAGAGAAGAATTTAGTAAATGTGAAAAAAAAACTATTAAAAATATAAAACAAACTAAGTTGGATGTAAAATAAGAACATTAGAAAATAAGGAAGCTACAAGAGGCCATGAGACCTACACGAGGTAGTTCCTGTTACTTAACTCTACCTACATCCACCTTTCATCCCTATCCATGAATTTATCCAGATTCCTTTTAAATACACCAAATCTCCTTTTAAAGACCCCAAGACTCCTTTTAAAGACCCCAAGACTCCTTTTAAAGACCCCAAGACTCCTTTTAAAGACCCCAAGACTCCTTTTAAAGACCCCAAGACCTTAAAGACCAAGCTCTTTAAAGACCCCAAGACTCCTTTTAAAGACCCCAAGACTCCTTTTAAAGACCCCAAGACTCCTTTTAAAGACCCCAAGACTCCTTTTAAAGACCCCCAAGACTCCTTTTAAAGAGAATAAGAGTTGTAAATCATTCAAGTTAGTAGATAGAGGATAAATCTGTGGGAAGGAATATAAAACCATAAATGACATGTGTTTAGCTGGAGGGTGAATGGAAATGATATGAGTAATAGGGTGAGAGAAACATAAATAGTGAGATGAAAAGGAAGGAATATAAAGTAGCGAGAATGATGAATAGGTAATCAATGAATCGGTAGGAAGGAAAAGGAGAAGAAATAAATCAGTAGGATGGAAAAGAGGCAGAAATAAATGACGTAGAAAGGAAAAAAGGAAGAAATAAATGACGTAGAAAGGAAAAAAGGAAGAAATAAATGACGTAGGAAGGAAAAGAGGCAGAAATAAATGACGTAGAAAGGAAAAAAGGAAGAAATAAATAACGTAGGATGGAAAAGAGGAAGAAATAAATGACGTAGAAAGGAAAAAAGGAAGAAATAAATGACGTAGGATGGAAAAAAGGAAGAAATAAATGACGTAGGATGGAAAAAAGAAATAAATGACGTAGATGGAAAAAGGAAGAAATAAATGACGTAGGAAGGAAAAAAGGAAGAAATAAATGACGTAGGATGGAAAAAAGGAAGAAATAAATGACGTAGGATGGAAAAAAGGAAGAAATAAATGACGTAGGATGGAAAAGAGGCAGAAATAAATGACGTAGAAAGGAAAAGGGGAAGAAATAAATGACGTAGGATGGAAAAAAGGAAGAAATAAATGACGTAGGATGGAAAAAAGGAAGAAATAAATGACGTAGGATGGAAAAAAGAAATAAATGACGTAGGATGGAAAAAAGGAAGAAATAAATGACGTAGGATGGAAAAGAGGAAGAAATAAATGACGTAGGATGGAAAAAAGGAAGAAATAAATGACGTAGGATGGAAAAAAGGAAGAAATAAATGACGTAGGATGGAAAAAAGGAAGAAATAAATGACGTAGGATGGAAAAAAGGAAGAAATAAATGACGTAGGATGGAAAAGAGGAAGAAATAAATGACGTAGGATGGAAAAAAGGAAGAAATAAATGACGTAGGATGGAAAAAAGGAAGAAATAAATGACGTATAGTTAGTCGAAGGAAGGAAATGAAGTATGAAATTGAGTAGAAGCAAACAGTATAAGAGGAATAAGGAAGATAAATCGGAAAATAAGTAAAGAAGATACAAAGATGATTAATTAATGGATAAACTGGTCCTCTATTCCAAGCCATACAATGGATTGCTGGGCCTCTACTCCGTTCAGATTTTCCTTCTAAGAAGTTTTACATTTTGCTTTTCACCTGTGCAGTAGTCAGAGCCATTCATGTGGAGCTTACTGACTCTATGAGTGTTTTTAACTGCATGCTTGCTATTCGGAGATTCATTGCCCGTAGGGGGCTTCCTTCAGTGTTTTATTCAGATAATGCTAAAACCTTTGTGGCATCTATTAATGAATTGCAAAAAGTGTATGGTCATCTATCTCCTCATTGGAAATTCATCGTTCCACGGTCTCCTTGGTGGGGAGGCTGGTGGGAACGCTTGATAAGATCTGTGAAGTCTGCTGTTAGAAAAACTCTAGGTGTGAATTATATATCTAGGAGTGAATTAGAAACTACCCTACATGAGATTGAAGCTTGTGTTAATTCTAGGCCTTTGACACATATTGAAGATGAACCTGATTGTAATACTCCATTAACACCTTCTCCCTTCATCATTGGGAGAACTCATGGCTCTAAAACGCATGTGAATACCAACCCATCTTGTATTTCTGCAAAGGATTTGAGTGAAAGAGAAATCCTAAGAAATCAAATCCTTGATAAATTTTGGAAATTATGGAGTAATGATTACATAAGAAATCTACCCCCTGTTGTTAAGGGTTTTACATCAAAGTCAAAAAATTGACTAATAAGAAAAAAATATGAACGTTGTGGGTCAGAAATATTGAAGTTATGACCTCGGCGCACGAAAAGGTAGGTCATGAATAAATCAGAGAGTAATGAGAGAGTACCCGAAAACCGACGTGACCTGAGAATGAATGGTGAATCGATGAGAAAAGGAGAGAGAAAAGTGTATAAGCAAATACAGTAAATCAAGGATGACGTAGGATGGAAAAAAGGAAGAAATAAATGACGTAGGATGGAAAAAAGGAAGAAATAAATGACGTAGGATGGAAAAAAGGAAGAAATAAATGACGTAGGAAGGAAAAAAGGAAGAAATAAATGACGTAGGATGGAAAAAAGGAAGAAATAAATGACGTAGGATGGAAAAAAGGAAGAAATAAATGACGTAGGATGGAAAAAAGGAAGAAATAAATGACGTAGGAAGGAAAAAAGGAAGAAATAAATGACGTAGGATGGAAAAAAGGAAGAAATAAATGACGTAGGATGGAAAAAAGGAAGAAATAAATGACGTAGGAAGGAAAAAAGGAAGAAATAAATGACGTAGGATGGAAAAAAGGAAGAAATAAATGACGTAGGATGGAAAAAAGGAAGAAATAAATGACGTAGGAAGGAAAAAAAGGAAGAAATAAATGACGTAGGATGGAAAAAAGGAAGAAATAAATGACGTAGGAAGGAAAAAAGGAAGAAATAAATGACGTAGGAAGGAAAAAAGGAAGAAATAAATGACGTAGGATGGAAAAAAGGAAGAAATAAATGACGTAGGAAGGAAAAAAGGAAGAAATAAATGACGTAGGAAGGAAAAAAGGAAGAAAGAAATGACGTAGGAAGGAAAAAAGGAAGAAACTAGAGGAAAGGTGAAGATATACGTGAAGTAACGCGAAAAAAAGTGAGTGTATGAATGAATAAATAACGAAAAGTAAAATGTCACCGGTTGAGTTTATGAAGAATGTATATAGAAAAAAAGAGAGGTTGAAATATACATATGTAAAATAGCGAAAAAATATGGAAACTGTATGAATCAATGAGAGAGAGAGAGAGAGAGAGAGAGAGAGAGAGAGAGAGAGAGAGAGAGAGAGGAGAGAGAGAGAGAGAGAGAGAGAGGAGAGAGAGAGAGAGGAGAGAGAGAGAGAGAGAGAGAGAGAGAGAGAGAGAGAGAGAGAGAGAGAGAGAGAGAGAGAGAGAGAGAGAGAGAGAGAGAGAGAGAGAGAGAGAGAAGAGAGAGAGAGAGAGAGAGAGAGAGAGAGAGAGAGAGAGAGAGAGTGAGTGAGTGAGTGAGTGAGTGAGTGAGTGAGTGAGTGAGTGAGTGAGGAGTGAGTGAGTGAGTGAGTGAGTGAGTGAGTGAGTGAGTGAGTGAGTGAGTGAGTGAGTGAGTGAGTGAGTGAGAGGAGGAGAGGAGAGAGGAGAGAGAGAGAGAGAGAGAGAGAGAGAGAAGAGAGAGAGAGAGAGAGAGAGAGAGAGAGAGAGAGAGAGAGAGAGAGAGAGAGAGAGAGTGTGTGAGTGAGAGAGAGGGAGAGTTAAAAATATGAAAATGTCACCAGAGAAGTTTATGAAGAATGTATACAGAAAAAAAGGAAAAGGAATGAGATAAAGTAGAAATATAATACGAATAAAAGCGAAAAGCGATTACCAATATTGATATACTAACAATAATAACGTTACAAATCAAAGTGAATCAATGGCATCGTATACAGCAAGAGTTACTTTATGAATAACAAAGAATTTATTATTTTCTGAAACAACTGCCAATCGGTGAAGTAAAGGAATAAAAAAGGAAGAGCAATAAACTAGAAAGGCAGGGGAAGAAAAATGTGATTAAGAGAGAGAGAGAGAGAGAGAGAGAGAGAGAGAGAGAGAGAGAGAGAGAGAGAGAGAGAGAGAGAGAGAGAGAGAGAGAGAGAGAGAGAGAGAGAGAGAGAGAGAGGGGAGAGAGAGATAATATGCGGAAATAATACGTAGTTACTATCTCCCTGTGGCAACTTTAACGGAAGAAAAAGAATATTGGAATATTTTCAGATGGATGTAAAAATAAAAAGTGTGAATAAAAACTCGCGAAAAGATGAAAGATTGATGTGCAAGAAAGAGAGAGAGAGAGAGAGAGAGAGAGAGAGAGAGAGAGAGAGAGAGAGAGAGAGAGAGGAGAGAGAGAGAGAGAGAGAGAGAGAGAGAGAGAGAGAGAGAGAGAGAGAGAGAGAGAGAGAGAGGAGAGAGAGAGAGAGAGAGAGAGGAGAGAAGAGAGAGAAGAGAGAGAGGAGAGAGAGAGAGAGAGAAGAAAGTCAGCGGCAGGCGACAAGAAAGATTGAACGAAAGGGATGAACATTTGAAGATAAAGAAATATGAAAATGTTTTAGGCTTGTGAGGAATTGATGATTTGTTTAAAAAGGAGAAAATGAGACAAAACAATAAAAGTTCGTCTTTTTGTTGTGTAATAAAATAGATGGTTTATAATCAGAAAAAAAATGGCAAATGATTTTTTTTTTTAAATGGAATGTAAATATGGATATGAGAGAGAGAGAGAGAGAGAGAGAGAGAGAGAGAGAGAGGAGAGAGAGAGAGGAGAGGAGAGAGAGAGAGAGAGAGAGAGAGAGAGAGAGAGAGAGAGAGAGAGAAGAGAGAGAGAGAGAGAGAGAGAGAGAGAGAGAGAGAGAGAGAGAGAGAGAGAGAGAGAGAGAGAGAGAGAGAGAGAGAGAGAGAGAGAGAGAGAGAAGAGAGAGAGAGAGAGAGAGAGAGAGATGAAACTTAACTACTTTTCTGCAAAGGTCGAAACATCAGCGGCAGAAACATAAGCTAAATAGGTCATCAGATTAGTGTAGGCAATAACCGGACGAGAACATGTTGAGTACACGCTGGTGCCTGGCTGGCGTGTGGGTGTGTGGGTGTGGGTGTGGGTGTGGGTGAGGGTGGGTGGGTGGGTGTGGGTGTGGGTGTGGGTGTGGGTGTGAGTGTGGGTGTGGGTGGTGGTGGGGTGGGTGTGGGTGTGGGTGTGGGTGGGGGGTAGTGTGGGTGTGGGTGTGGGTGTGGTGTGGTGGTGTGGGTGTGGGTGTGGGTGGGGTGGGTGTGGGTGGGTGTGGTGTGTGTGGTGTGTGTGTATGGGTGTGGGGTGTGGGTGTGTGGTGTGTGTGTGTGTGTGTGTGTGTGTGTGTGTGTGTGTGTGTGTGTGTGTGTGTGTGTGTGTGTTGGTCCTCGAGGCGGCGGAGGCCCAGCGCTAACTTACCTACATTTGTGTTTCTGATTGTAATTGGAACACGCCCAAGAGTGCCGCCCTGCCCTGTGCTGAGTGCAATGGAGGATGTATGGGTGGGCGGCAAGCAATTAACATTTGCCTCTCCCCTACAAACCCCCCCCCTCCTCTCCTTCACGCCCCTTGCTCCCTTGACCTTTGTTGATGGCAGTGAAAGGCATTTATTCTGGAGAGCTGTTTTACCCTTAAGTGAACACACCAAGGGAGTGTGCAGGGGGTGCGGGTGGAGCGGGGGGGCGTAGGGATGTAGGGGTGTGGTAGAGATTCAGGCAAGGGCCCACCACACCCCTGAGGCTTGGGGAGGTAGGGAGGTAGGGCGGAGGGGTCATGCAGGCTCGGTGCCAGGTCGCCACACTTACATAGGACTCTTCATACTCGAGGTATTCCGTGTCAGCCTGGGGCCGCACGTCGGGGGGCGGGGAGCCCAGGTGGCGCGAGGCCTCCTCTTCCCGCCACTGCTCCGACCACAGCTCCATGATGGAGCCCAGCCGGGAAGTGTCGCCCAGGGTGTCGTCTGAGGCCGCGGCGTCCCTGCCGATGCCGTGGCAGGGCTCACTCTGCGTGCTCTGGGCGTCGTCGGTGCGGCGCGGGCGCGGCGCCCCTCTCGGCACCGTGAGATAATTCATGCTGTCGCTGAGGCTGCCGCTGCCTTTGGGAGGCGAAGGTAACTTAGTGACGTCATCAGTGGTGGTGATGATGATGGAGGGCAGCGACCATAGCCTGGGACGCGGCGGCGGCGGCGACCTGTCCCGCCGCACCATGTGCTCCAGCTGCACCGAGGCCCTGGGACACCGCCAGTGGCGCACCAGGGCCGCCGCCCGGCCCCTCGCCAGGGGCCGCCACAGTGGGCGGCTGCCTGGAGACGTGGGGATGGGCGGGGTGGCCACCGGAGCCGCATTGGCGACAACGGAACATTTATTGGTCATAAAAGGTTTCATCTCAATGCTGTCGTTGCTGTCGTTGCTGTCGTAGGGACCCCCCAGCTCGTGCTGCGCCTTACTAATCAAAAACTGACGCAGATCTTGCGAGGTCCAAAAGTGGTCATGAATGACGGGCCAGTCCGCCTCCCCACCCCCCCGCCCCTGATCCACCCCGCACGCCCGCAGCCTCTCCACGATGGTCTGCACGGCGCCGCCCAGCTTCTCCTCGCCCTCCTTGCTATCGTCCGTCTCATTCTCGCTGTCACCTTTCTCACACGCGTCGCCCAGCGTCCTCTCCCCCTCATTCGCCACCCAGTGTGCAACTCTGTTTTCATCTAGCTTCTCGCATTTTCCTTGTTTTTCACATTCCACCTTAACTTCCTCTTTTTGTTGATCATCCACATTTTCCCACTTGTCCACCCCCTTTGCTTCTTCTTGTGCTTTACATGCTTTTTCCTCCTTTCTCTTTACTTTTTCCTTCTCCTCCCCTTTTTCCTTCATATTCTTATCCTTCACCTTCTGATCCTTCTCTTTTTCCTTCTCCTCCCCTTTTTCCTTCATATTCTTATCCTTCACCTTCTGATCCTTCTCTTTTTCCTTCTCCTCCCCTTTTTCCTTCATATTCGTATCCTTCACCTTCTGATCCTTCTCTTTTTCCTTCTCCTTCTCCTCCTCCTCCTTTTCTTCGTCTTCCTCCTCCTCCTCCTCCTCATCATCATCATCTTCCTCCTCCTCCTCCTCCTCCTCCTCCTCCTCGTCGCCGCGCCAGGTGAAGCACTGTAGGGTGGGCAAGGAGCCGTCATGACTCTCCTGGCGGGCGTGTGGGTGGGGTCGGTGGGCGGCCAACAGGTGGTCCTCGGAGTTGTAGGCCTTCTTGATGGCGGGCGTGGCGTCCCCGCGGTACAGACACACGTCCTCCTCTGACTGCACGTCCCTTAGAGAGTACCTGCGCCGCCCCTGCCGCCCCCACGCCCATAGTCGCCACACGCCTCGGTCCTGCCCACTCATGCCTGGTTTCCGGCAGCTCCTTCCTTACAACAAGACGTGCTCACTCAAGCGTCCACATCAAAATGCATTCTAGTCGTCCCGCATGAAGGGCCAAACTTGATGGCAGAGGAGCGTTGGGTTCCGGCTACAGTAATAACAATGACACCACAAGAGAGGGAAACAATGATACCAGTGTTCCTTGTTGCCTCAGAGCGGTGTCTTATAAGCGGTGTTGGGAAGGACCCAGAGGCTTGGTGCAGGTCAAAACTTGGCAAGGTGTCCCTTGCTTAGTGGGACGGGGCGGGACAGGTCTTGTAACCCTGCCCTCGAGGCCGCCACTGCTGCGTCGCGGTTTCTCTCACAACACAAAAAAACACACAATGGTGACACAACTCGTCCCCACGACCACTGAGCTGCGGGGCACGGCGGCGAGAGAGGCATAGGATGTCTACTTGTTTTCCAGGCCTCCAACGCCTCTTTTCTGTTTCGATAAGGCAGGCTCGTGCCGTAACGTGATTGCCTCGGGCGGCAGCAGACCTTAGGCGCCGCGACACCCAACACTATCGACTCAAACACGACCTTGTCCCCGCTGCTTGCTGCCTCGCGGGTCACTCGGCCAACGCGGACTCGCGGCTCGACACGGCAGAGGCGCCAGCGATGCACCACCAGTCACACTCGAGGGACTCGCAACACCACCGGCTGTCCACACGCACACGTCCACCTCGCACACGACCTCCGCGAGACACCACCACCGCCGTCACCATCGAGGCACTGCGAGGCTGTAAGGCACTGGCGGGCCAGAAGTACTACGTTGTCAAGGCCATGTCTTCTCACACAAACCTCTCTCTCTCGCGACAACTTTACGTCACAGTAAAAGTTCCTCAACTTCGCTCCACCCGTGACTGGAGGAGTGTGGGCGTGCTGCAGGGGTGCCCAGGCAGGGATGCAGCGCCCCCGGGGTGCTGCGGGTGTCAGACGAGCACAAGGAGGAGGTGGCCAGGGCCGCAGCACTCCCCCCGCCGCAGGTGAGGTGACATCCCGCTACTGGAGTACGCGCCCCCAGCCTGCCCCGCCACCACACACGCGGGCATCACTCCCACACGCGCCGCTCACCAACCCGCCGTGCACGGTAGGCACCTCCCTTCGCCGGCACACGCACACGCCCACGCACACACAAAAATCCAATGAGGTATTTAAGCGTCGGAGCATCCAGCCCCAGAATAGCTGCAGGAGGATTGCGGAGCCGGAGCACGGTCGTGAGGCTGCCACCCGGGTGCCCCACGACGCCCATGGGTGGTCCTGGCGCGGGCCGCGGTGCTGGGGGCGGCTGGGGCAGGCGAGATAGCCGCTGGGGTGATCGGATAGTTTTTTGCACGACGGGAACACAACCGCCGCCCGCCACGCTACACCGCCAACTGCCGATGGCCCGATGCTTTGATCCGCCCCAGCACGCACTGTTCATCCTCGCCCTCGCCCTCACGTCGCCCTCGCTCCTCAACATCACGACATCACGAAGTCCAAAGCCTCCCTCACGTCCTCGCCTCACACTCATTATTAAGAGTAATTTCACGCCCCACGTCCTGCTCAGCCCTCGTCATCGCTCGCGCCTGTCACCCCGACTCTCCCTTTCAGCCTTCTTTGGCATTTACTTCACCGCATAACATTATATTACAGGGTTTTTAGAGGTTACTTTCGATTTCATATCACTTACACTACATTACCTCGCATATCTATTATAGCTGTCCCCGCCTCCCTCCCTCCCTCCCTCCCTCACACACACACACACACACACACACACACACACACACACACACACACACACACACACACACACACACACACACACACACACACACAAACACACACACACACACAAGTACACACACCATCACACACACACACACATCACACACACACACACACACACACACACACAAACACAGACACACACACACACACACACACACA
>JACEEZ010004015.1:438894-453894 GCA_016584305.1 Chionoecetes opilio | reverse complement strand
GGATGAAAATATTAGGAAGGAAGAAAAATACTAAATAAAATAAAAATAGGGAAAAATAGTAAAAAAAAAAGGATGAAAATATTAGGAAGGAAGAAAAATACTAAATAAAAAAAAAAATAGGGAAAAAATAGTAAAAAAAAAAAGGATGAAAATATTAAAGGGAAGGGAAGGAAAAATACTAAATAAAAATAAAAAAAAGGGAAAAATAGTAAAAAAAAAGGATTTAAATATTAGGAAGGAAGAAAAATACTAAATAAAATAAAAATAGGGAATAGTAAAAAAAAGGATGAAAATATTAGGAAGGAAGGAAGAAAAATACTAAATAAAATAAAAATAGGGAAAAATAGTAAAAAAATAGAATGAAAATATTAGGAAGAAGGAAGAAAAATACTAAATAAAATAAAAATAGGGAAAAATAGTAAAAAAAATAGGATGAAAATATTAGGAAGAAGGAAGAAAAATACTAAATAAAATAAAAATAGGGAAAAATAGTAAAAAAAAGGATGAAAATATTAGGAAGGAAGGAAAAAATACTTAAATAAAATATAAAAATAGGAAAAAAATAGTAAAAAAAAGGATGAAAATATTAGGAAGGAAAAAAAAAATACTAAATAAAATAAAAATAGGAAAAATAGTAAAAAAAAAGGATGAAAAAATTAGGAAGGGAAAAAAAATAACTAAATAAAATAAAAATAGGGAAAAAATAGTAAAAAATAGGAAAGAAATAAATTTGGAAGGAAGGAAGACTGAAAGACTCTCTCTTTCCCTCTCTCTCTCCTCTCGCTCTTCTCTCTTCTCTCTCTCTCTTCTTCTTCCCCCTCTCTCCCCCCTCTCTCTCTCTCTCTCTCTCTCTCTCTCTCTTCCTCTCTCTTTTCTCTCTCTCTCTCAAGAAGGAAGAAAAATACTAAGGATTTTTTTTTTTAAAAAGGATGAAAATATTAGGAAGAAGGAAGAAAAATACTAAATAAAATAAAAATAGGGAAAAATAGTAAAAAAAAAGGATGAAAATATTAGGAAGGAAGAAAAATACTAAATAAAATAAAAATAGGGGAAAAAATAGTAAAAAAAAGGATGAAAATATTAGGAAGAAGGAAGAAAAATACTAAATAAAATAAAAATAGGGAAAAATAGTAAAAAAAAAGGAAGAAAATATTAGGAAGAAGGAAGAAAAATACTAAATAAAGAAGCAAAAAGAAAGAAAAATTGTTGGATAAAAATGTTAACAAAAAGGAAGAGGAAAATAAATTAGCAGATAACTAATAAAGGATGTCAAAAATGTGGACTCAAAAATGCAAAGATTATAATACAAAAAGGTGCATGAGGAGGAGGAGGAGAGGAGGAGGAGGAGGAGGGGGGAGGAGGAAGGAGGAGGAGGAGGAGGAGGAGGAGGAGGAGGAGGAGGAGGAGGGAGGAGGAGGAGGAGGAGGAGGAGGAAGAGGAAGAGGAAAAAGAGAGGTAGGTCATTACAGGTCAAAGGGTCAGGTCAGTAGGTCAAGCAGTTATACAATATGAAGTCATCCGTCACTTTTCACAGTAATTAATTCCGACATGAAAACTCCTTCCTTCCTTCCTCCTCCTCTTCCCCTCTTTCTCTTCCTCCTCGTCTTCCTCCTCTTTCTCTTCCTCCTCCTCTTCCCTCTTCCTTTACATCTTCCTTTTCTTTAACGTACTCATTCTCCCATTGCTCCTCCACCTCTTCCTCCTCCCTTTTATCTTCCTCTATATCTTCTTTCTTCCCCTCCTCCTCCTCTTCCTCCTCCTCCTCCTCCTCCTTTTCCTCCTCCCTCCTCCTCCTCCTCTTCCTCTTCCCTCTTACCTCTTCCTCTTCCTCTTCCTCCTCTTCCTCCTCCTCCTCCTCCTCCTCCTCCTCCTCCTCCTCCTCCTCCTCCTCCTCCTCCTCCTCCTCCTCCTCGTCGAAGCCAGCACAATAACTTCATTTA
The DNA here is from genome assembly GCA_016584305.1 of Chionoecetes opilio. Lineage (NCBI taxonomy): Eukaryota > Metazoa > Arthropoda > Malacostraca > Decapoda > Majidae > Chionoecetes > Chionoecetes opilio. The sequence continues at coordinate 451,954 of JACEEZ010004015.1, read as the reverse complement.
AAAACAGACTTGACACGCACTGTAAAATAAATGGGTATTGATATTGCCCTGCGAATTCATATTATAGTCCCCCGGATCGATTAGTGGTAGTGGTAGTTGTAATTGTAGTTAGCATTATTCATATCCTATCATTCTTCACTACGAAACTTGCATGTTCCTATTTTCTTTAGGGACATGGTATCCTTTTCCAACTGTCCTCCTACATGTAGTTGATAGTTAGTAGTATGTAGTACAACAGATACCCTAGTTATGGACCAAAAAGTCTCCTAGTGTCTGTTATTCTTATGTATTCCTATGTATTCCTCCTCCCCCTCTTTATCCTCCTCCTCCTCTTTCTCTTCCTCCACCTCTTTCTCCCTCTCTTTCTCCTTCTCCCCTCTTTCTCTTCCTCTATATCTCCTTCTTTCTTCCCTTGCTCCTTCTTCCATTCCTCTTTCTCCTCCTGGATATTTTCTTCCTCCTCCTCCTCCTCCTCCTCCTCCCCTACCTCCAGACCACAACACCTGTAATTAAGAGATTCAGCGCTCCAGGCCGGTACTCCAGAGGGTCACCTGCTGTGTTTTATGACCTCATTTTAAATCAAGGTCCAGCATTTAGGTCACACTAGTTGCTTTAGACATGGTGTGATTCTTGGAGTTAGTTTATCTGTCTGTATGTGTCTCTGTATCTCTTTCTGTTTGCCTGTCTATTTTGCTATCTGTCTGTCTGAATGTGTCTGTATATCTGTTTGTCTATATGTTTGTATGTCTGTCTGTCGGTCTATTAATCTGTTTGCCTGTCTGTCTGTCTATTTATCTGCCTGTCTATCTGTATCTATGTTTGTCTGTCTGTCTGTCTGTCTGTCTGTCTATCTATCTGTCTGTGTATGTGTCTGTCTGTCTGTTTATCTGCCTGTCTGTCTGTCTGTCTATTTATCTGTCTGTCTATCTGTATCTATGTTTGTCTGTCTGTCTGCCTGTCTATCTGTCTTTCTGTGTCTGTATGTCTGTCTGTTATCTGTCTGTCTGTTTATCTGTCTGTCTGTCTGTCTGTATGTATGTGTCTTTCTGTCTGCCCGTCTGTGTCTCTATCTCTCCTGTCTCTTTTTCAGGACCTTCAACTTTCTATCCTCTACAAAATTTCCTCCTTCTCTTTTCCTCCTCTTCCTTTGTGTTACTTTGTCCTCCTCCTCCTCCTCCTCCTCCTCCTCCTCCTCCTCCTCCTCCTCTTCCTCTTCTTCCTCTTCCTCTTCTTCTTCTTCTTCTTCCTCCTCCAATTATCCCCTTTTCCTCTTTTACGCCCTCATTCTACATACAAAGAGGTAAAATAACACATCATTCCGTTCCCCCCTGACCTCATAACGAAGACACACGCAAAAGTCACACTAAAATACACCCAACACTTCCTTAACGGCGTCCGGAGTGCCAAATAAACACAAAATAACGTAATTACCCTCATTAGCGAAGAAAACGAGGCATAAAAGTAGGTAGAGATTATAAGAGAAGAGAAAATGAGTGTTGTTCATGTTTCTTGCAGTGACGAAAAGAAAGGAATTGGGTTTGTAAAGATTAACGTAGTGATTAGTGACTATAAAAAAAATATTACCCGTAGTTAGTTGATAGTTAGTTAAAAATATAGTTAAATAGTTATAAATAGAATAGAAAATTGGTATACATAATCATAAAGAAGTCTATAGTTCATATTTCTTTATAATTATGTATATAGATTTACTTATGTTATGTTAAATGGGTTTTTTATGAGCTTGACCAAATGAAGGAAAAAGTAAGTGAGTGTGACATTGCAGATCTCTCTCTCTCTCTCTCTCTCTCTCTCTCTCTCTTCTCCTCTCCTCCTCTCTCTCTTCTCTCTCTTTCCTCCTCTCTCCCCTTTTCCTCTCTCTCTCTTTTCTCCACACACAACACACACAACAACACACACAAACACACCACACACAACACACCACTTTTTAAAAAATTTTAAGTAACGCTTTTTTTTGCTTTTTAAACCCCCCCCTTGTAAACGCCTTGTAACACATGTCCAGACCCCCTTAGGCCCCCTAGAACATTATGTAACACCAGCTAGTAAACCCTTCCCAAATTAGTGGGATTTCATTTTTTTTTTAAAAATAAAATAATGTTAGCTAATTCCCGCAAAATTTTTGGCTTTTTTTTCAAAAAATCTAAAAAATGTTATGAAAAATGTGCACCCCCCCCCCCCCCCCCCCCCCCCCCCCCCCCCCCCCCCCAACATCCAACCACCAACTCTTCCCCTTTAAAAAACCCCGTCACCACCCTTTCAACCATACATCAAGGAAAAAAGGGAAAAAATTACAAATAAACAATAAAACACCAAAAAATAGAAATCAAACTAAATAAAAAAAATAAAAAATTGACTAACATATTAGAAAAAATATTAAAATTCCCCACAAAAGAAAAACAACAATAACTGGGGGGGGGGGGGGGGGGGCACTAGTAGAGCCATACCCCCGCCCGAATATTTAAAAAAAATCAAATATAATATATTTTATATATAGTATGCACTCGTATGAGCGCATCCCTCCGGCGAATATTTATAAATTTGGTTGCCATGGCAACAGTTTCAATAATTTCATCCAAAATTAAACATTTCCCCTTATCCCAAATAGACTGGTTTTATCCCGAGTTTGGCCCAAATTATTTTGAAAATTTCGAGAAATCCTGTACACTAACAAACAGAAGACAGATCGGGGTGAAAACAAAACCCCCTCCAATTTTCGGGGCGGAGGTAATAATTCACCCCCCCAAACAGTCACACTTATAACATTTTTCACCATACCCCCCCCCCCCCCCCCCCCCTTTGGGCCCCCTTGCGTAAATTTGAAGGGCCCCCTATGGGGTGGGCGCATTACAGAGAGAGAGAGAGAGAGAGAGAGAGTTACCTTTTTACCCCCCTCTCTCTCTCATCTCTCTCCTTCACCTCTCTCTCCACCATCCTCTCCCACGCAAATTTAATAACATGACCCCAGTGACATGAGCTCGTGAATGATAATAACATGATCGCGCATAATGAGGTGACACAATAGTTATGTGTTGCCTGGCGACGCTATGCACACACGTCACTTCATAGTATACTCTTAAAGTAGTGGTGACGCGAAGGCTAGTAGTATTATCTCATTATTTTTCTTGTTTATGTTTGAGTTAGTGTAATCATTTTAGTTTTCTGATTAATATTCTAACGTTTTTTTGTTTTTACGTTTTTTTCACTTCATACACATTAATTTTAGTGATCAAACGACTGCTATTATTATTATTATCTCATTATTTTCTCGTTTATGTTTGAGTTATTGTAATAATTTTCGTTTTCTGATCAACATTCTTACGTTTTTTTTCGTTTTTTCCCCTTTTTTCGTATGATTTTTTTATTATTTCTTTATTTTTCTCGTTTTTGTTTGAGTTTTGGTAATAATTTTCGTTTTCCGATTAATATTTTCACGTTTTCTTCTCGTTTTTTTTGTTTTTGTTTTTGTCACCACCGCCGCCGTTCTTGTCGCTGCCATCATCATCATCATCATCATCATCATCTTTATAATCATACAACCGTAAGTAACTTCACACCCCGCACTACATTTTCATCAACACCGAATCACGGGAAAATTTTAACCGTCACCCTTCACCATCACTACGGAGGCTGGTGTGGTGATGTATGGTGATGTGTGGTGGTGGTAGGGTGGTTGGGGGGGGGGGGTTTTAGGTGTGGTGTTAAAGGGGGGGGGGGTGAGATATAATGCTGCAAAGTGAAGAAAATAACATGATTAAATTTTGCTAAATTAGTGTGTGTGTGTGTGTGTTTTTGTGTGTGTGTGTGTGTGTGTGTGTGTGTTTTGTGTGTGTGTGTGTGTGGTGTTGTGTGTGTGTTGTGTTTTGTGTGTGGTGTGTGTTGTGTGGTGTGGTGTTGTGGGTGTTGTTGTTTGTGGTGGTGTGTGGTGTGTGTGTGTTGTTTTTGTGTGTGGTGTTTTGTGTGTGGTGTGGTGTGTGTGTGTGTGTGTGGGGGTTGTGTGTGTGTGGTGTGTTTTTGTTTTGTGTGTGTGTGTGGGGGTGTTGTGTGTGTTTGTGTGGGTGGGTGTGTGTGGTTGGTGTGTGGTGAAGCAAGAGAATGGATAGTGTAAAAGGCAAGAGATAAAGTAATAGAAAATGTGATGAAAAAAAGTGAAAAGAAGAGAGGAGGAGAGAAGAGATGGAGGGGAAAAGAGAGAGAAAGAGAGAGAAGAGGGAGAGAGAAGGAGAGAGACAAAGAGAAGAGAAAAAACAGAGAGAAAAGGGGAAAAAACAAAAACAGAAAGACAGACAGCAGGACAGGACAGACAGACAGACAGACTAGAAAAAAAGAAACGAGGGGAAAAAATAGAGACAAATCAGGAAAATGAAAAAAAAAAAAAGTGTATTGCTAACAAAAAAAACAAGACTAACCAAACTAACACTAACTGAAAGAAATTAAATAACACACACACACACACACAAATAACTAGAATAACACCTAATATACAGAATGTAACCACAATACCCCCACCAAAACACCAAAAACCCCACTCCCACCACCCCCAAACCACACCCCACCAAAACACCACACACCACCATCACTGTTTCCCTGCATATCACCACCATACACAACACCACCCCACCACCATCACCGCCTAACTCACCGACAGGCACTATACTACTGGCCCTCAGAGGCACCCGGGACACTATATACCACAGCGTCGGCCCTGAGTACGCCGTGACGTCACATCATAACACGGGGGGCCCATGGAGGAGAGAGAAAAAGAAAAGGAGAGGAGGGGGGAAGAAAGGGAGGGGGAAAGGCGAGAGAAGGGAAAAGGAAAAGGGAGAGGGGAAAGGGGAGAAAGGAAGAGAGGAGGAGAGAGAAGGAGAGGAGAAGAGAGGAGGGGGGGGGGGCCCCAGAGGAGAGAGAGAAAGAGAGATAGAGAAAAGAACAGTGCATGGAGGAGGGGACAGAGAGAGAGAAAGAGAGATTAGAAATAAAAGAGAAGAGAGAGAGGAGAGGAGAGAAAAAAAAGGAGGAGAGGAGAGAGAGGAGGGGGAGAGGGAGGAGAGAGAGAGAAGGGACGAGAGAGAGAGAGGGAGGGGAGAGAGAGAGGGAAAGCAGAAAAGAAAAAGAAAAAAAAAAAAAATGAAAAAAAGGAAGGAGAAGAGAGAGAGGAGAGAGAGAAGAGAGAGAGAAAGAGGGAGAGAGAGAGAGAGAGAAAAGAAGCGGAGAGAAGAGAGAGAGAGAGAGGAAGGAGAGGGAGAGAGAGAGAGAGAGAAGAGAGAGGATGAGAGAGAGAGAGAGAAGTTAAAATTTTGTTAAACCAGGAACTCTTTGCAAAATTACGAAAAAAATGACACGGATAAATGAAAAAAAGCCAAGAATAAAAATTGGCAAACATAAAAAGATTTTTTAAAATTGGAGAGAGAGAGAGGAGAGAGAGAGAGAGAGGAGAGAGAGATAGAGAGGAGAGGAGAGGAGAGAGAGAGAGAGAGAGAGGAAGAGAGGGGAGGGGGAAGAGAGAGAGAGGGGGAGAGAGGAGAGAGAGAGAGAGAAAAAATTTTACAATTTTTTTTATAACCAGGAACTCTGCAAAAAACGAAGAATACACGGTTTAAATGCAAAAACCCAAGAAAAAAAAATTGGCAAACATAAAAAAGATTGTTAAAATTAGAGAGAGAAGAAGAAGAGAGAGAGGAGGAGAGAGAGAGAGAGAGGAAAAGGAGAGAGGAGAGGAGAGGAGGGGAGAGAGAGGAGAGAGAGAGAGAGGAGGGGAAAAGGGAGAGAGAGAGAGAGAGAGAGAAGGGAGAAAAAGGGGAGAGAGAGAAAGGACAGAGAGGAGAGAGAGAAAGAGAGAGAGAGAGGGGAAGAGAGAGGGGGCGCCCACGTGTACACCGCCGCCTCAATAAGATTAGCGGTGGATCAGTTTCCGACGTTTATTCAAATCGAGGAGATATGAAATACGACGTGGATTAAGAATACAAAGGGTAACTCAGGTAGAATATCAGTTTTTTTCTTCTTTTACATCACAAAGGACTGGCCAAGGGAAGACAAAAAAAGAGGTAACAAAATGCCCGCTTAGTTGCCAGTCCCTATAAAGAAGACAGTAAGAGAATAAGGAAGGGGGAGGGGGGGCAATTTTAGTTCGGGAGGTGTTTTGTCTCCCTTCTTGAAAAAAATTAATCTATTAGGGGGAAAAGGTTGTCTCTCCTCTCTTGAAAAAATTTAAGTCGTAGGAAGGTGGAAAAGTGTCTTGTCTCTCCTCTCTTGAAAAAATTTAAGTCGTAGGAAGGTGGAAAAGTGTCTTGTCTCTCCTCTCTTGAAGAAATTAAGTCTTTAGGAAAGGTGGAAAAGGTCTTGTCTCTCTCTCTTTGAAAAAAATTAAGTCGTAGGAAGGTGGAAAAATATAAACAAGAAGAGAGTTCCAAAGATTACCAGTGAAAGGGATGAAAGAGTAAAGATACTGATTAACTCTTGCATTAGGAAGATGGACAGAATAGGGATGAGTTGTTGTTATATAGTGCAATAGTTGTTGTTATTGCTTTTATTATCATTAAAATCATTGTTATTACTATCATTACTATTGCTATTGTTTTTATCATCTTTGTGTAATTAGTATCTATATAATGGAGAAGCGTGAATGACCCGCTAATTTTTTTTTTTTTTTTTTTTTTGTACAATAAGCTAATTGTTTCCTACTTTTGTTTTGCTAATGTTCTGCAATGTTCTGCTAATTGTTTCCTTTATACTACCATAGAAAACGCAATGTGGTTATCAACATTCTTTTATTAATCACACGAATGAATTAATAAAACTTTTCAAGCATTGGACATCCTTCTCAAACTGACAAAAAAATATGTAAATAAATTAATATGCATAAATGAGTAGGTCATCATAGTCTGCCCTTTTCTAGAACCAAAGTGAAATAAAGTATTGGAAATAGCAAAGGAAAGTGAAAGACAAACCCAGTGGCCATTGTTTTGTGTTGCATCCCAGAGCTGACCTTGCCCGACCCTACCTTGTGACCCGTGACCACCCAGACGAAAAATAAAACACAGAGAGAGAGGGGGAGAGAGAGAAGAGAGAGGAGAGAGGAGAAAGGAGAGAGAGAGGAGGAAGAAGAGAGGAGAGGAGAGAGGGGAGGAGAGAAGAGAGGGGAGAGAGAGAGAGAGAGAGAGAGAGAGAGAGAGAGGGAAGAGAATTTTAGAGAGAGAGAGGAGGAGAGAGAAGATGAGGGGAGAGAGAGGAGAGAGAGAGGGGAGAGAGAGGAAGAGAGAGAGAAGGAGAGAGAGAGAGAAGGAGAGAGAGAGAGAGGGAGAGAGAGAAGGAAAAGGAGAGAGAGAGAGAGAGAGAGAGAGAGAGAGGAAAAAGAGGAGAGAGAGAGAGAGGAAGAGAAGAGAGAGGGAGAGAGGAGAGAGAGAAGAGAGAGGGAGAGAGAGGAGAGAGAGAGAGGAGAGAGGAGAGAGAGAGAGAGAGAGAAGAGAAGAGGGAGAGAGAGAAAAGAAGAAGAGAGAGAGAGAGAGAGAAAAAAAGGGGGAAAAGAGGAGAGAGAGGGAGAGAGGGAAGAAAAGAGAGGAGAGGGGAGAGAGAAGGGGGAGAGAGGAGGAAAAAGGAGAGAAGAGAGAGAGAAAGGGGAGAGAGGGGAAGGGGAAAGGGGGGGAAGAGAGAGAGAAAAGGGGGGAGAGAGGAGAGAAGGGGGGGCAAAGTTTTTCAAGGTCTGGTAACAAAGCAAGCACTGAGGCTTTCCGACCATATCACGCCGTTTACACACACACAAAAACACACAAACAAAAACACAAACACACACAAACACACACAACACACACACGCGCGCGCGGGCCGGCTAACTATAGAAAAAAATGAAAAAATTGGAACCTACCATAGTTTCGTTACTATCATGATAATCATCATGATCCTAATAATGATAATGGTGACATGAAGACATCGAGGAACAACAGCATCAACACCCACAATAATAATCATAATAATGATGATGATAATGACAATAATAAATTTAGAGTTATAATAATAACAATAACAATAATATTATTATTAGTAATAATAACAATAATGACAACAGTAACATCAATGATATTCATAAGAATAATATTATCAATATCATTATTATCATTATCAATATTGCTATTATGATCATTATTATTACTATATCATAACTAATACTTTTATTAACGATCTAAAATCATGAACGTCTGAATAATAAAAAGTAAACGAAACCACCATGAATCATAATTACCGCCCATAACCATCACTCACGCCTCGGGACCCGTCAAGGGACACACACAGGTTATAAACACAGGTCAACACAGATAAGAAGGTGGCGAGATAGAAGTCAGTTCCTTCAGGCGTCAATAAGGTCACATAACAACTCTTTCACCTTTCATTACATGTTTCAGGCCATATTTTTCCTTCAATTCCCCTGTTTTTACATCACTGTCTTCATAGGTAAGGCTGAAGACCACTGAAGGCCTAAGACCTGAAGATCTTGGGTTTTTTTATAATAAACACATGGGATCAAGGTGGGTTTTTTTTATGATATTTTCGTCTGATTAATTTATAATAATGATTGAACAGCTTGAAACCATTAAATCTCTCTCAATCTCTCTCTCTCTCTCTCTCTCTCTCTCTCTCTCTCTCTCTCTCTCTCTCTCTCTCTCTCTCATACCTATAATCATGAATATATAAACAAGAGTATTAACGAGTCACCCGGAAAGTTACCTGTACAAAAACATGATATACCTGAGTCCCTGTCACGTTAAACTCTTCATACCTCGACGCTAATTATTGCATGTCACTCATTGGTTCAGCAACTTATAAGGCTTTTACGTCTTTTAAATCTTGGTCGACTAAGTTTTATATATTTGCGTTGATAAGCAATTACGAGGAAGAGGAAGAGAACCGAAGATTAATTCAGGAAGGAAGGAAGAGTATAGGAAGAGAAGGAGGGGATAAGGGAAAAGGGAGAGGGAAGTTTGTATAAAAGGGGAAGAAAGGCAGAGGGAGGGGGGGGGGGGGGAAGGGGGAAATTTTAGGGAGGGGAAGGGAGGAGAAAAGATGGAGAGGAGGGGGGAGGGAGGGAGGGAGGGAGGGGGGGGGGGGAATGGGGGGGAAAAAGGGAGAGAGGCTCGTTATGTCTGAGGAGAAATTTTTTTTATCAGCAGAGTGGTGTCAAGGGGGCCTTCCTCTTTCCCTTTTTCCTCCTCCCCTCCTCTTTTTCCTCCTCCTTTTCCCCCTTTTCCCCCCCTCCTCCTTCCCTCTTCGATTATATCATTTTTATAAACCCACATTAGTTTTCTAAGTCCTCCTCCTCCTCCTCCTCCTCCCCCGGGAGGAAACCTTCTACTTCCATCCTTTCTCTTTTATATCTAGTTAGTGTAAGCAGTAAAAACAAACAGCCTTGTAAGGGCCTACGGTCTGTTGCTGTTTGTGTTTCCTTTTGTATTCCTTTTTATTCCTCCTTAGTAACCCGAGAATTTTTCTCTCCACTTTCATTTTATCAATCCCCTTTTCGGCCCCCGTTAGTGCCGGGGGGGAGGGAGGGAGGGAGGAGGGAGGGAGGGAGGGGGGGAGGGAGGGAGGAGGGGGGAGGAGAGGGAGAGGGAGAGGGGGAGGGGGGGGGGAGGGGGAGAGATAATATGGGGGTGTGAGAATATGTGTTGGGGGGGAGGGGGAGAGAGAAGAGAAGAGAGAGAGAGAGAGAGAGAGAGAAGAGAGAGAGAGAAGAGGAGGAGAAGAGAGAGAGAGGGAAGAGAGAGAGAGAAGAGGTTGCTACATATTAAAAAAAAGTTATTTCGGTTGAATAATAACCACAAAAACAAAAACCCCCCCACACATCGCCTGGATGGTGGGGGTTAGAGCGCCCGGGGACCCTTCAGTGGCCGGCATCGATCCCCGGGCCCCCGCTCATCCCGAGGATTTTTTCCCCCGAGAAATTCGGGGGGTTACGCCCCTTTTTAGCAAGGGGGGGGGGGGTGTGGGTTGAGGGGTCCCATTTCCCAAAGATCGGGAATAATGACTCCAAGTCGCACCCGGGGGGGGGGAAACTGGCCATCGCGAGTCTGGACCCCATGGACAAGACCATAGGGAAAGACACAAACACACCCAACCCCCACACAACACACACACACACACACACGTGCACACACAGACGCACGATACCTGATAAGAGAATCACTTGAAGCTGAGAACAAGAAGTAGATTTTTGTGGCAGATTAGCATCCGTGTTTGAATCCCCCCCCCCACCACAATGCGTCATAAAACGTAACACGCCTGCTATGGTATCTAAATAGGGGAAATACATTATACGCATGGAAGTTATAAAAAAAACTGAAGTTTATTAAGGGGAGATCAAAATGCAAAGGTAAGTAATGGAAACACAGGTACAGATAAACACCTGTGTACCTTTATTGCCCAAAAAAAAAAACGATTAATAAAAGGGAAAAAAATATATGATCATTTTCCCGGGGAAAGGGATGATGTCAGAGAGAGAGAGAGAGGGAGAAGGGGAGAGAGGAGGGAGAGAGGAGAGAGAGAGAGGCGAGAAAGGGGGAGAGGAGAGAGAGAGAGAGAGAGGAGGAGAGAGAGAGAGTTAGAAGTGGGAAACAAGTACAGAGGAGGAAGTAAGGAAGTGAAACAAGTAACACAAAAACAGAGGAGAGGGGAGAGAGAGAGGAGGAGAGAGAGGAGAGAGGAGAGAGGAGGGAGAGGAAGGGGAGAGAGAGAAGAGAGAGAGAGAGGGGAGAGAGAGGGAGAAAGTCTAGAAATGAAAACAAGTACAGGAGAGGAAGTAAAGGGAAAGGAAACAAGTACCACAAAAAAAAAGAGGGAGAGGAGAGAGAGGGAGAGAGAGAAGAGGGGGAGAGGGGAAGAGAGAGAGAGAGAGAGGAAGGGGGAGAGAGAGGGGAAAAGAGGAGAGAGAGGAAGTAAGGAAGTGAAAAAGGTGTATCATGTTAATTATAATAGTTTCCGCTCAAGAAACCACGGTGGAGGTTGTTCATACTTGTAAATGGAGGGGAAGAGGAGGAGGAGGAGGAGGAGGAGGAGGAGGAGGAGGGAGGAAAAAATAAGCATGAGAAGGTTATCTTAAGCCGGACAATACGTCGTCAGACAACGCGAATTACTACCATTTCCGGAATATTCTCTCTCTCTCTCTCTCTCCCTCTCTCTCTCTCTCTCTCTCTACGCGAATTACTACCATTTCCGGAATACTCTCTCCCCTCTCTCTCTTCTCTCTCTCTCTCTCTCTCCTCTCTCTCTCTCTCTCTCTCTCTCTCTCTCTCTCTCTCTCTCTCTCTCTCTCTCTCTCTCTCTCTCTCTCCTCTTCATACACCTTTTTATTTCCTCCTCTTCCTCTTACTCAAAACAACTTATTCACACCCTATTTTTTATACCTCAGTTTTTTTTGTTTCTTCCGTACTTTCATTTCCTTGTAATTCGTACTTCCGAAGGTTCGTTCAGTAATATAATCAAGCAGATGACTTTGAGATAACGACACCCTGGTATTGGGCTAATGATAGGCGAGGAGTTATATTATATTAGCGTCTTCACCTTTACTCAAGCCTAAATAGAGGACTACAAAAAAAAAGCGGTCAAACAAGGTAGTATAGTAGTTGTGAATCCAGTAAAGAGAGGCAAGTGTTCTTTTGCTAAGGTCTGTACTACTGGCAAGGTGATACTAGGAAAGGTGAGTTTGTCCGGATAATAATCAAGTACTTACGGTAAAGTTGATTCATGCAAAGGTTTTACTCTTTATTTTCATGCCCCACAGATCACTTTTTTCTTTATATTCATTATTCAAAACTTGTTGGTCGAGATATGTTCAATATTATCCTTCTTCTTCTTCTTCCTCTTCCTCTTCCTCTTCCTCTTCCTCTTCCTCTTCCTCTTCTTCTTCTTCCTCTTCCTCTTCTTCCTCTTCTTCTTCCTCCTCTTCCTCCTCTTCTTCCTCCTCTTCTTCTTCCTCCTCTTCTTCTTCCTCCTCTTCTTCTTCCTCCTCTTCTTCTTCCTCCTCTTCTTCTTCCTCCTCTTCTTCTTCCTCCTCTTCTTCTTCCTCTTCTTCTTCTTCCTCTTCTTCTTCCTCCTCTTCTTCTTCCTCCTCTTCTTCTTCCTCCTCTTCTTCTTCCTCCTTTTCTTCTTCCTCCTCTTCTTCTTCCTCCTCTTCTTCTTCCTCCTCTTCTTCTTCCTCCTCTTCTTCTTCCTCCTCTTCTTCTTCCTCCTCCTCTTCTTCCTCCTCCTCTTCTTCCTCCTCCTCTTCTTCCTCCTCCTTTTCTTACTCCTCCTTTTCTTCCTCCTCCTCCTCCTCCTCCTCCTCCTCCTCCTCCTCCTCCTCCTCCTCCTCCTCCTCCTCCTCCTCCTCCTCCTCCTCCTCCTCCTCCTATGTGTAGATTGGCCAAGGTAGTACACTCGTTAATAAGAAGCAAGGGATTAGTTAGTGAATAAGGACAAGAGTAAAGGAGGTGACATAAGGAAGAAGAGAGAGTGATGTCAGAAGTAAAAGGTAAAGATGGGGGCATACGCTGTGGCCTCGGGGCTCATCTCCGTCGCATTAGCCTTTGAGCCTGTGGTGGGTGAGAAAAACTGAGAACCCGTTACCCCGGGCCACAGGGCTACTATGACATCCGGGTTACCACAGTTACCTTCCCTAGATTTCTTCAGGTACCCATTTATCAAGCGACCCCGAAAGGTAGGATGAACAGCTTTTGGTCTGGCCGCCGACTGTCCTGACCCAGATTCGAACCAGGGCCCGCAGATGTCAGAAGGTTCAGAGATATTCAAGTATTATGATATGAAAGGAAAGATTTATGAGAGTAAAGAAAACAAGAAAGAGAATAGAAAGGGTGTTTGAGGATGCAAGTATGAGGAAAAAAGGGTCAAGGGGTGATATGGAAGGTTAAGGGTGAGCTAAAAAGGGCGTGGTGGGGGGGACAGGGGGGAGGGGTCTCAGTGCATTTTTTAACATCACAACTGGGCGACAAAATGTCTCCCAGTGATGGAAAACTGTCGCCCAGGAAGAACAATTTTGAGCTACTGGGCGACAAGATAT
>JACEEZ010004015.1:418894-433894 GCA_016584305.1 Chionoecetes opilio | reverse complement strand
CCTCCCCTCTCTCTTTTCCTCCCCTCTCTCTCTTCTCCTCTCTCTCTCTCTCTCTCTCCCCCGAAAAGGTTTAGCTTTTTTAAATGTTATGCTTTTATTTTCATTCGCCTCGCTTTCGTTGTACTTGCCATCGTTATTATTTTTTCCCCTTTTTAGTTTTTTTCTTCATGGTAACAATAAACCGCAGCTCTCTCCTCCTTCTCCTCCTCTTCCTCGGAGTAGGAGTAGGAGTAGGAGTAGGAGTAGGGGGGTAGGAGTGGGGTGGGTGGGGTGGAGTGGGGTAGTAGGGAGGCGGTAGCAGAATGGTTAGCGTCACCAAGAGGCGTGCTCGGTAACCCCGATTCCCGATGAGGGCCAAAATGCACTTGAAATCTTTCTGCACCGTCGAGTGGCCTAAGAACACCCACATGCTGCCCATCAACTCTACCTACGATTGCGAGTGTATCGGAGGACACAGAGGGATGGCATGAGCCTCTAATCACAGACGTCACTATAAAAATCCTGCCTGCGCCACCACGGGCGAGGGCCAACCATAACAGCCCTCAAGTGAACCTCCAGGGCCTCCCAATCCCCCCCTGGGTCCTTCCCTACGGGGCCCCTATAGGCACAAAGAAAAAAAAAGAAAGAAGTAGTAGTAGTAGTAGTATGGAAGTAGTAGTAGTATTCAGTTTCATTTATCCCTTTCCTTTTATATAGTTTCACATAAATATCTTCCCTAAACTCACGATTTTTTTCAAACATTTTCTTCCATTTCACCATTTATATCTCTTAGACAAGCTAAAAAACCTGCTTTTTCATCACTTTCATCTTCATCAAAACATCACCTTTTCATCTCTTACATGTAGTTTGATAGTTAGTATAATAGTATGTAGTTCAGCAGATACCCTCGTTATAGAAGGGTCTCCTGGTATCTGTTATTCCTACATATTCCTCCTCCTTCCGCTTTCACTGGTCATGTTGCAAGCTAGAATGACTATCTCTCTCTCTCTCTCTCTCTCTCTCTCTCTCTCTCTCTCTCTCTCTCTCTCTTCTCTTCCCTCTCTCTCTTCCCCTCTCTCTCTTTTGTAGAAATTAGACATCATTTCGGGCTTTATTTTCTTTACTTTTTTTTTCGCCTTTTTTTCACCCCCCCTTATCTTTTCCCCTCCTTTAAATGTGTTATATTTTTCCCTTTCAAAACTTGTAAAAACCCTATAAGGGTTTGGGGCGGGGGAAAGTATTTAATACGGGTGGGTCTCGAAAAGGCGTTGTGCTGTATTTTCTTCCTTTGTTTCATTTGGGTTCCTCCGTATTCCTTTGTTCCTCCCCTCCTAAAAATTTTCCCAAGGGTCTTTTACCTAACCCTAGCTGGCGCAAAATAATCCTTGTTTCCCTACCTTCCAACTCTTCCCTTCCCTTTCCCTCCCTTCCCTTTTCCTTCCTACCTTCCTTCCTTTTCCTTCCCTTCCCCTCCCTTTCCCATACCCTTCCTTCCTCCCCCCCTTTTCCCTTTCCTTCTTTCCTTCCAAAATTTTGCCTTCCCTTCCTTCCTTTTCCTTTCCCTCCCTTTCCCCTTCCTTTTCCTTCCTTTTCCCCCCCCCCTTTCCCCCCTTCCTCCTTCCTTCTTCCTTCTTCCCTTCCTTCCTTAACAGCCCTTTTTTTCCAAAACCCCAAAGTCACCTTTATCTTTAAAAAAAATTCACGAGGGGGAAAGGGAAGGAGGAGGGGGGGAGGAGGGGGGAGGGGGAGGAGGAGAGGAGGAGGGGGAAGGAAAAAAATGTGATGATGAAGAGGAAAAAAAAAAAAAGAAGAGGAGGAAAAGAGGACACGGAAGAAAAGACTGTATGTACCTAATGAAAAAAAAAACGTAGACCAAAATGAACAACAGAAAGTGACGATGAGACGAGAAAATATGAAAAAAAAAGGGGTGGAAAGGATAAAAAAAAGGAGAAAGAGAACGCGCACACACACCACCACACAACCACACACACACAAAAACCACCACACACCACACACCACACACACACACACATACACACACACACACATACAAAACACACACTTTAACATACACACACACCCACACACACAAAAACCCCACACCCCCACACACACAACACACACGAGCCCAGTTTTGTTTTTCCCAGGGACCTTGACGAGGACTTTTGGGGAGAGAGGGGAGAACTTTAGAAGAGAAGAGAGAGAAAGGGGGGAGAGAGAGGGAAAGAAGAGAGGGGAGAACAGAACGGGGAGACAGAGACAGGGGAAGAGAGGGGAGAAAATACTTTATACCAAAAAAACGCTATATGTAAATGAAGATAAAAAAAATTGGTACGTAAGTAATAAATGTAAATTTTAAATCATAATAACCCATTTTTTGAGTGAGGCTCCGGGCCCGGCCTTTGTTGACCTTTATCCCAACATTACTCACCCAATCACACGGGCGAGGAATTTAGGTAGATTAAATGAAAGGGGGAAAAAAATTTATGTATATAATGACCTTGATTTTTACGTGTGTGTGGGGGGGGGGGGGGGGGGAGGGGTGTGGGGTTTTGGGGTGGTGTTTTGGGGTGTGGGGTTTTTGTGTGTGTGTGTGTGTGTGTTTTTTTTTGGGGTTTTTGGGGGGTTTTTGGGGGTTTTTGGGGGGTTTGGGTTTTGGGGTTTTTTAAAAATTTTTTTTTTTTTTTGACCCTTTTTTTTTTTGTTTTTTTTTTTTTTTTTTTGGTTGTTTTTTTTTTTGTTTTTTTTTTTTTTTTTTTGGGGGGGGTGTTTGGTGTTGTTTTTTTTTCCCCCCCCCCCTGCCCGTTTGTGGGTTGGTTTGGGGGGGGGGTTTGTTTTTTTTTTGGTTTTTTTGTTTTTTGGTTTTTTTTTTTTTTTTTTTTTTTTTTTTTTTTTTGTACAAATTATATTAAATTAATTTTAAAAATATTAAAAAATTTACTATATATACAAATAAACTATAATAATATTTAAATTATATATATATAACCCATTATATATATACATATATATATTTTCTTTTTTATACCCCCATAATATCTTTTTATTATTTTTATCTAATATTTATTTTAAAAAATTTTTTAAAATTTATATTTTCTTTTTTAAAAATCTTTTTTTCCCTTCCTTTTCCTTTGGTTCCATTATTATTTTTTTTAATTACATATTTTTATTTCCTTTTATTTTAATTTTTATTTTTTTTTTAAAACAAGGACAACAAAAAGGGATGAAAAATATATAACGTAATAAATGAAAAAAACAAAAAAAAAAAAACTTAACCCCCAAATAAAAACCCCAAAAAAAAAAAAAAAACAAAAATAAACAAAACCCCAAAAAGGGGGGGTTTTTGGCCTTTTGGGGTTCCCCCCCCCCAGGGGGGGAATGGGGGAAAACACACACACATACACACACACACACACACACACACACACACATGGATGGAGAGAGGGAGGAAGTAGAGGATATAAGAAGGAGGAAGGAGGACAAGTGGAGGGAGATGAGGAAGAAGGAATGAGTGAAGGAGGAGGGAGAGGACAAAAGAAGGAAGGAAGGAGGTAAGAGGACAAGTGGAGATGAGAAGGAGTGAAGGAAGGAGGAAGAAGGAGGACAAGTGGAGATGAGGAAGAAGGTGACAGAATGGGAGAAAGGAAAGCGGGGTTCGGTCTCCTCCTCCCCCTTTCCCCCTTTTGTCCCCCTTTCCTTGTCCTCCCCCTTCCCCCTTTTCCCCCCCTTCCCTTTTATAGTTTCTTAAAAATCCTTACATGATTCGTTACACTTCCGATCTATTGCATCATTATAAACTACAATAACCTGTTTTTATGCTTTGTAAGTGACATTCTTTAAGGGAAAGGGAAATATTGGAAAATTTAAATTAACGTTCAAATTATTTTTGCTTTTTTTTTGCAGGAATAAAAAATACTTGGGAAAGGAAAGTGAGGTGCGAAAAAGTTTAATTCAGAGGATATTATTAAATGTCGGTTTTGAGAAGTTTTTTTTTTACGGGAGGGATGATGATGGATGATGATGATGTGATGAGGGATGATTGATGTGTTTTTGTTTCTCGTTGTTTTTTTAACGGCTTGTATTCCCCCGGGGGGGAAAAAAAAATTTAAAAAAAAAAAAAAAAAACCCAAAAAAAATTTTTTTTTTTTTTTTTTCCTTTTTTCCCCCCCCCCCCCCCCTCTCTCTCTCTCTTTCCCCTCCTTTTTTTCCCCCCCCCCCCCCCTTTTTTTTTTTTTTTTAAAAAAAACCCCCCCCCCCCCCCAACCCCCAACCCCCCAACCCCAAAACCCCCACCACCCCAAAAAAACCCCCCCCCCCCACCCAAAAAACCCCCCCCCCCACCCCCCCCAACCCCCCCCCCCCAAAAAACCCCCCCCCCCAAACCCCCAAAAAAACAACCCCCCCCCCCAAACCCCCCAACACCCCCCCCCCCCCCACCAAACCCCCCCCCCCCAAAAAACCCCCCCCCCCACCAAAAACCCCCCCCCCCCCACCACCCCCACCCCACCCCCCCCCGGGAAAAAGGGGGAAAAAAAAAATTTTTTTTTTCCCCCCCCCCAAAAAAGGGGTTTACCCAAAAAAAAAAGGGGGGTTTGGGGGTTTTTGGGGAAAAAAAAAAAAAAAATTAAAAAAAAAAAAAAAAAAAAAAAAAAAAAAAATTTAAAAAAAAAAAGGGGAAAAAAGGGTTTTGGGAAAAAAAAAAAGGGGGGAAAAAAAAAAAAAGGAAAAGGAAAAAAGGGGAGAAAGGGGGGAAAAAAAGGGGGGGAAAAAAAAAAAAAAAAACCCTTTTTTTTTTTTTTTTTTTTTTTTTTTTTTTTTTTTTAAAAAAAAAAAATTTTTTTTTCCCCTTTTTTTTAAAAAAAAAAAAAAGGGGGGGGGGGTTTTTTTTTTTTTTCCCCCCCCCCTTTTTTTTTTTTTTTTTTTTTTTTTTTTGGGGAATTTTTTGGGGGGTTTTTGGGGAAAAAAGGGGCAAAAATTTTTTTTTGGGGGGAAAAAAAGGGGGGAAAAAAAAAAAAAGGGGGAAAAAAGGGGGAAAAAAAAAAAAAATTTTTTTTTGGTAAATGGGAAAAGGGGGGGAAAAAAAAAAAAAAATTTTTTAAAAAAAAGGGAAAAAAAGGGTAAAAAAAAAAAGGGGGGAAAAAAGGGAAAAAAGGGGGGAAAAAATTTTGGGGGGGGGGGAAAAAGGGGGGGGAAAAAAAAAAACCGGGGGGGAAAAAAAGGGGGGGAAAAAAGGGGAAAAAAAAAAAAAAAAGGGGGAAAAAAAAAAAAGGGGGAAAAAGGGGGGAAAAAAGGGAAAAAAAAAAAGGGGAGGAAAGAAAAGGGGAAAAAAAGGAAAAGGGGGGGGAAAAAAGGGAAAAAAAAGGGGGGAAAAAAAAAGGGGAAAAAAAAAGGGGAAAAAAAGGGGAAAAAAAAAGGGGAAAAAAAAAAGAAAGGGGGAAAAAAAAAAAAAAGGGGAAAAAAAAAGGGGGGGGAAAAGGGGAAAAAAAAAGGGGGGAAAAAAAAGGGAGGGGAAAAAAAGGGGGAAAAAAGGAAAGGGGAAAAAAGAAAAAGGGGGGGGGAAAAAAAAAAGGGGGAAAAAAGGGGGGGGGGGGAAAAGGGGGGAAAAAGGGGGGGGGGGGAAAAAAAAAGGAAGGGGGGGGGGAGGGGAAGGGGGGGGGGAGGGAGAAAGGGGGGGGGGGGAGGGGAAAGGGGGGGAAAAAAAAAAAAAAACCCAATTTTTGGGGGGGGAAAAAAGGGGGGGGAAAAAAAAAGGGGGGAAAAAAAGAAACCAAAAAAAAAAAAAAAAGGCCAAAACCCCCCGGGGAAAAAAAAAAAAAAAAAAAAAAAATTTTTAAAAAAAAAATTTAAAAAAGGGGGGGGGAAAAAAAAAAGGGGGGGGGGGGGGGGCCCCTTTTTTAAAAAGGGGGGGGAAGGGGGGGGGGGGGTTAAAAAAAAAAACCCCCTTTTCCCTTTTAAACCTTTTTTTTTTTTAAAATTTTGGGGGGGGGGGGGAAAGGGGGGGGGGGAAAAAAAAAACCCCCTAAAAAGGTGGGCCCCAAAATTTTAAAAAAATTTAAAAAAAAAAAAAACCCCCAAAAAAAAAAAAACCCCCCCCCCCCATTTCCCCCCCAAAAAAAAAAAAAAATTTTTTTTTTTTTTTAAATTAATTAACCCCCCTCTTTTCCCCTTTTTCCCCCCCCCCCTTTTTCCGGGGGGGGGGTTTTAAAAATTTTTTAAGGGGGGGGGGGGGGTGAAATTTTTAAATTTTTTCCCCCCCCAAAAAAAAAACCCCAAAAAAAAAACCCCCCCCCCACCCAAAATTTTAAATTTTTTGTTTTTTGGGTTTCCCTTTCCACCCCCCAAAAAAAAAGGGGGGTTTTTTTAAAAAAATCCCCTTTCCAACCCCAAAAAAAAAGGGGGTTTTGGGGGGGGTTTTTTAACCCCCCGGGCCCCTGGGGTTGGGGGGGGGGGGGGGGGGTTTTTAAAAGGAACCCTTTTTTTTTTGCCCCCTTGGAAAAAATTTTAAAGAAAACCCCCCGGGGGAAAAATTTTATTTTAAATTCCCTTTTTCTTTTTTTTCCCCAAAACCAAATTTATTCCCTTTTTTTTTAAAAATTTTTAAAAAAAAAAAATTTTTAAAAAAAAACCCCCCCCCCTTTTTCCCCCCCCCCCCCTTTTTTTTTTTTTTTTAAAAAAAAAAAATTTTTTTAAAAAAAAAAATTTAAAAAAAAAAAAAATTTTTTTCCCCCCCCCCCCCAAAAACCCCAAAAAAAATTTTTTCCGGGGGGTTTTTTTTTTAAAAAAGGCCCGGGGGGTTTTTTTTTTTTTCCCCCCTTTTTTTTTTTTTTTTTTAAAAATTTTTTGGGGGGGGGGGGGGGTGGGGGGGGAAGGAGGGGGGGGAAAGGGGGGGGGGGGGGGGGGTTTTTTTAAAAAAAAAAAAGGGGCCCAAAAAACCCCCCCCCCCCCCCCCCCCTTTTTCCCTTTTTTTTTTTCCCCCCCCCCTTTCCCCTTTTTTTTGGGGGGGGGGTTTTAAAAAACCCCCCCGGGGGGGGGGGGGGGGGCTCTCTCTTTTCTCACTCTCTCTCTCTCTCTCTCTCTCTCTCTTCCCTCTCTCCTCTCTCTCTCCTCTCTAATCGTTACTCGCGTCCTTCACCAAACAACTTGATTCTTCTTTTTTTCTCCCCCCTTCCCCCAACCTGTCGTAAGGAGGGGACGGGTGTTAAGGGGGGAGGGGTGTTAAGGGGGAGGGGAGTGTGTTAAGGCGGGGGGAGTGTGTTAAGGGGAGGGGAGGGGTGTTAAGGGGGAGGGGAGTGTGTTAAGGGAGAGGGGAGTGTGTTAAGAGGGAGGGGAGGGAGAGAGAGGGATGGGGGAAGGGGTGGAGGGAAGGGAGGTACGAGGGGAAAGGGGAGAGGAGTGAGGGAAAGGAGATGAGGGGAGACAAAGCAAGGGATATCCCCGTTGTTTACTCTCTCTCTCTCTCTCTCTCTCTCTCTCTCTCTCTCTCTCTCTCTCTCTCTCTCTCTTCTAATCAAATGTTTACAAGAGGGAAAGTTTGATACGGTAACGGAGAGAGGGAGGGAAGGAAGAGGGGGGGGGAGAGCGGGGGGGGCAAGGGAGGAGGAGGAAGGTAGGGAGAGAGAGACAGTGAGGGAAGAGAGAGAGGGGGGGAAGGAGGGGGCAATGTATGGAGGGAGGAAGAGAGGGAGGGAGGGAGGGGGCGATGGTGGGCGGGATGGTGGCCGGGAGAAGGGAAAATGCAGTCAGACTCAAGGCCGTTCAGTAAGGTTCGAGTCCACCAAGTTCGTCCTGGCGTGGTGGCACTTTGTATAGTGAATAACCTTGTAGTTGGTACTTGCAAAGTGTCTAGATAGGATCAAAGTATCTTATCTTATCCTTCGTTTCCCTATACTTTACCTTTCCTTCTTTCCCTTCCTACCATACCTCTCCTTATTTCCCTACGTTAAGTTTCCTTTCCTTCACCTCCTACCTATCCTTCTTTCCCCTCCTACCTATCCTTCTTTCCCTTCCTACCATACCTCTCCTTCTTTTCCTTCCTACCTCTCCTTATTTCCCTACGTTTCCATTTCCTTCTTGCATCTTCTTTTCCTACCTTGCCTTGCCTTGCCTTGCCTTGCCTTACCTTTCCTTTTCCTTTCTGATCCTTTCCTTTCCTTTCCTTCCTTCCCCTCCTTCTTTCCTTTCCTTTCTGATCCTTTCCTTTCCTTTCCTTACCTTTCCTTTCTGATCCTTTCTGATCCTTTCCTTTCCTTTCTTTCCTTTCTGATCCTTTCCTTTCCTTTCCTTTCCTTCCCTTTCTTTTCCTTATCTTTTTCCTCCCAACCCTCCCTCCTACAAAAAATCCTTTTATTCTTATACTTTCCGTTTCTGACCTCCCTACCTTTACCTCCTACACCTCCATCTTTCCCTACACTTTCCTCTCCTTTCGATCCTCGTCTTGGTCACTTCCTTTCTCTTCTATCTTTCAACCTTTCTGTCCTATTCCTCCTTTCCCTTTCCTTTCTTTCCTTTCCCCCCCCCTCCTCTTTCCTATCATTTTCCCGTCCAACCCCACATCCTGAATTAAAGAAAAATGTTTGATTGCAATATAAGAAACTGAGTTGCACTACACACGCACTACATCAACCACAACACACACAACACACAACACACACTACAAACACTACACACACACCACAAACACAACAACCAACACACACACACACGCTCACACTCCAACACTCACACACACACACCACGTCGCATCAGATTAGGTACACACATATACACATTATCTATTTGTATATTTTCAAACACCTTTATGCACGCCTGATATACACACACCATTATCCTTGTCCTACATACACACACCTACACCTACACACACACACACACATACACACACACACACACACACACACACACACACACACTGTTTATGAAGGTTTGAAGAGAATAGGGAAAGGGGTTGAACACTTCCTAACACTGTTCTTATGTTTATGAAGGCATTAAGAGTATCATATAAGAGTATAGTAGCATTATAAAAATTATAAAGAGCATTAAACCTAACCTAACCTAACCTTTAAAAGTATAGTAAAGGCTTTGAACACTTCCTAACACTGTTCTTATGTTTATGAAGGCATTAAGAGTATTATTATAAGAGTATAGTAGCATTATGAAGAGCATTAAACCTAACCTAACCTAACCTAACCTTTAAGAGAATAGGGAAAGGGGTTGAACACTTCCTAACACTTTTCTTATGTTTATGAAGGCATTAAGAGTACTGTATAAGAGTATAGTAGCATTATGAAGATTATAAAGAGCATTAAACCTAACCTAACCTAACCTAACCTTTAAGAGAATAGTAAAGGGGTTGAACACTTCCTAACACTTTCTTATGTTTATGAAGGCATTAAGAGTACTGTATAAGAGTATAGTAGCATTATGAAGATTATAAAGAGCATTAAACCAAACCAAACCTAACTAACCTACTAACCTAACCTAACCTAACCTAACCTAACCTAACCAAACCTAACCTAACCTAACCTAACCTAACCTTTAAAAGTATAGTAAAGGCTTTGAACACTTCCTAACACTGTTCATACCTGTATATATCTATTCAACGGCTCACCTGGCTCCCTCTACACCGGTAATTGGCAAAATATTATCCTTCACAGAGTCAATGTATAAGTCGTGTTTCTGTGTGTGTGTATTATTAGCTTATCTTGGAAACAAAGCAATATAGGAGATTGTTGAATATTCTCTCTCTCTGTTGAATATGCTCTCTCTCTCTCTCTCTCTCTCTCTCTCTCTCTCTCTCTCTCTCTCTCTCTCTCTCTCTCTCTCTCTCTCTCTCTCTCTCTCTCTCTCTAAGGTCGTCAAAGCGAACATTTTAAGAATCAAAAGGTCCTCCTCCTCCTCCTTCTCTTGTCAATAACCTTGTAGTTGGTACTTGCAAAGTGTCTAGATAGGATGAATATCTTATCTTATCCTCCTTCTCTTCTTCTTCTTCTTCTTCTTCTTCTTCTTCTTCTTCTTCTTCTTCTTCTATTCCAGTTCACATTTTCGGTTAAAGGAAACGGCAAATTCAAAGACCAAAGGGCAGTATAAAAAAACCCATTCTTCCCAAGGCCATAGTGATTTGTAAAAAATATATATCTAATAATGAAGAAAATTAAGATAATGAGATTGTATTGCAAGAAAGAAAGAAAGAAAGATTGAAAGAAATGAAGAAAATTATGATAATGAGATTGCATTGAAAGAAAGAAAGATAGATTGAAAGAAAGAAGGAAAGAAGGAAGGATAGATAGATAAAGGCGTCTGGATTATGCACGAATGAAGATGATTCGCTTTCTAATTAAAACTAAGAAAATATAAATGAGTGAATCTCTCTCTCTCTCTCTCTCTCTCTCTCTCTCTCTCTCTCTCTCTCTCTCTCTCTCTCTCTCTCTCTCTCTCTCTCTCTCTCTCTTTCAACATTTTCGTGTACAGATTATATGGGTTTTCCAAATAAATTTCTTCCTCTTCCTCCTCTTTTTTTCCCGTTCTCCTCCTTCCCCTCCTTTATCATTCTCTTTTCTCACGGCGTCATATTCTCTTCTTATGTTTCTCTTCCTAATATATTCTTTCCTTTGGTTTTGTTCTTTTTATTTTTCCTCCTCCTTCTCGTTTTTTTTTCGTTTTTTTTCTAATTATTTTAGTCTGCCCTTGACCGTCGTCCTCACACACACCCACCCACCCACCCACCCACCCGGATGGTGTGTGTGGTGTGTGAGGTCCCAGCATTACTCTAAGATCGGTAATAATGAACTCCAAACTCGCACCGGGAGGGTGAAACTGGCGATCGCGACCAGCTCGCGTGGACAAGACCATGGGTGAATAAACACTCACGGGGTTTTGTTTTTGGTGGTTATAACAAAATTATGATAATATAATTTTTCCCATTTTTACAGAGACAATAAATATGACGAGTAAAAGTTGCTTCGTTCCTCCTCCTCCTCCTCCTCCTCCTCCTCTAAATCTTCCCTATCTTCGTGACTTTCATTTCAAATAAGTATAAAGATCGTTTCTCTTCACTTTACAACTTACAATTAATTATATCTTTCATATCTTTTTCTTTCACATTTTTTATTTTCCTTATCTTCTCACGTTCCTTAATATCTTTCATCTTTTTTAATAACACTGACGCAGCATTTTCCTCTACTTCCGTATGTGTATTTTCAATTTGTCTGTGAATGTGTCTGTCTGTGTGTGTGTGTCTCATTCTCACCGGCGTGTTAATGGGTCAGGCGGGGTCAAGGCAGGACGCTAAAATATTAATAAACAAATAGACAGAAAAATGCCGGAAGTATCAAAAAGCTATTACAACAAAATACATTAAACAAACATGCGGGATTTTTGTTACGCCTTTTTGTTTGCCCTTGGTCAGTCCTTTGTGATGTAAAAAAAAAAATATTACACACGTTCACATCAATACCATCAATACAGAAAAATATATCAAAAAATCACCATATAAATTCCAAAATCAGTTCAAATTAAATCAAATTCACCAATCCAAAAGATGAAAATATAGGAATGACTAGGAGATGAATAGAGGTTTGATTAAGAGTCTAAGTCCCTTTTTGTGTTGCAAAGAGGTAGTAATAGGGCCTTAGGGGGTTAATTAAAGGGAAAGTCCTAGGAGTCGTAAATTGGAGATGGTGGTCCTTTTTATCGAAACCGACCGATGTACACTAACCGACCCTAAAACCAGGGCTCAAACAAGGTTAATGTTGGTTCTGAAGGTGGTGGGGGTATGCAGGGTATCTCAACATGCCCTTGACAAAATTTCAGATCAATACCTGGTCGCTAAGTGGTCAAAATCGGCCATTTATATCTGCTTTTTTTTTTTTTTTTTGCAGAAATGACAAAAAAAAAAAAAAAAATGAACCTAAACCTAACCTAACCTTTACCTAACCTAACCTAACCTAACCTAACCAAGTGCCGGTTTCGTTCGCCGATATTAACAAAATATATAATAAGTCTACTTTGGCCCGACATATCGAGCTGAAACTTGGAATATAGCATCCCCACACACACCCCGCCCCTCCAAAACCCCCCTCACCCCCCTACCCCCAACCCTACCACCCGGTTTCGTTCGGTTTCGGTAAGTAGTAGTACCGGTTGGAGAGTCATAGAGATAGGCTTTCTAATGGGTTCAAATGTCCCCGTCCATGGTAGGTAGTATGGTAGGTAGTATGGTAGTATGGTAGTAGGTAGTATGGTAGTAATAGGGCCTTAGGGGATTAATTAAAGGGAAAGTCCTAGGAGTTGTAAGTTGGGAGTCCTAGAGATATGCTTTCTAATGGATTCAAATGTCCCCGTCCATGGTAGGTAGATTACAACTTGCGCTTGTTGTGTTGTCTCGTAAGAAAGGAAGTAAATAAACGAACATTGAAATTAATAATAAGAAAATAAGGAACATAAGGAAATAAGGAAGCTACAAGAGGCCGTGAGACCTACACGTGGTAGTTCCTGTTACTTAACACAACCTACATCCACCTTTCATCCCCATCCATGAAATAGTCTAACCTCCTTTTAAAACTACCTATTGACTCCACACTAATTAACTACCTGACAACTGAGTCCATTCCAATCATTTACCACCCAATTTGTGAGCCAGTTTCTCCCTATTTCTTGTTTAAATCTACGTTTTACCAGTTTGAATCCGTTACTTTCTCGTCTACCCTGATTACTAGCCGTAACAACTTTTCCTACATCGTCTTTACTGTAATATCCCTTTAAACACTTAAAAACTTCTATCAGATCGCCCCTTACTCTACGCCTCTCGAGTGAGTGTTAATTTAATAGCTTCAATCTCCTCTCATAACTAAAGTTACGCATCCCCTGTAAAATTTTGGTCATCCTTCTCTGCACTGATTCTAACAAGGCTACATCCATCCTGTAATACGGAGACCAAAACTGAACCGCGTAGTCTAGGTGAGGTCTGACTAGATCCAAATAAAGCTTTAGAATAACCTCAGCACTTCTACTTTTAAATTTCTGGTAATGAATCCTAAAACCCTATTAGCCTGATTTCTAGCCTCAATACATTGTTTCCTAGGATGGATGTACGAGCTTACCCGCACACCTAAATCTTTCTCACCTGATCTTTTCAGCGATATATTACGTACAATGATGCACCAAGTTTCGCATAGTCTTGATTCGCGATTACAAGGTTTCGCGGTACCTCTAAATATTCGCAGTTTCCAGTTTCGCGCATCTATACACAAAGTTTCGCGGTCGAGTGGTTATTTATTTATTTATTTTGCTACCGCGACGCCAGCCAACGTAGTATAATCACGCCAAACTCAGGTAGAAACACCCAGAGTTGCACGAGGCGCTCACACCCTCACAGAGTGCAATCACACTCGGGATTGTATGAACAAACTCTCGGCCCGAACTTGATTTTGAGTTGGGAGTCACACAGCGATGGGTGTTTTGCAGTGACCGTGCTGTGCAGTGCTGTGGTGCTGGTAGAGGTGTGTGTGTGTGTGTGTGTGTGTGTGATGAATGGAGGGAAGGAAGGAGAGAACTGCTGAATGAATGAAAGATGATAAAGGAGGAGTGAAGTGGTGGGTGGAGTAGAGAGGGTGGAGTGAGAGGGCGTGAGAGAGGGAGTGAGGGGAGAAGGAGGGGGGTGGAGAGGGGGGGTTGAGGTGGTGGAGAGGGGTGGAGGGAGTGGAGAGGGGAGTGAGGGGTGGATAGGGGAGAGGGGAGAAGGGAGTGAGAGGGGAAGAGGGGAGGGGAGGGAGGGATGTGGGGAGGGGGAAGGGGGAAGGGAGGGGGGGTGACCTTGTGGAAACATCGCGTTACTCCCCCACTCCCCCCATAACACATACATACACACACACACACACACACACACACACACACACACACACACATCGCACCTAAACAAACAAATACTAAAGTAATAAAACAGTAAATATTATCAATCACTCATTACTAAAAACAAATAAGTTTAAAAAAATAGATATATACAGAAATTTACATTGAAAACTACTATGATTAAATGTCAATATGTGTTTCAGCCTAAGGCTATACATTTAATTAACGATAAAAGTAAAGTTAATTGACAAGGACAGGTGTGAAAGGTACTAGGAAGTGACAGGTAGATAAAATAGTACGCCGCCAATACTGATTAAAAAATGACGTTAGTATTCTTCACTAGTTTGGCTTTATTGCTTTTAATGAGATATATTCATTCACATTCACACACACACACACACACACATACACACACACACATACACACCACACACACACACCACATACACACACACACACACACACCACACACACACACACACACATACACATACACACACACACACACACACACACACACATACACACACATACACACACACACACACACACACACACACACACACACACATACATACACACACTATGCATTATAATTCAATCTATTTTTAACCTAATTTTCATTCTTCCTATTCTTCTTCCTTCTTCCTTCCTTCCTTCTTTCCTTAAATATATTCACTAGTTTCTCTGTTATCGTTTTTAATGAGATATATTCATTTACATTCATACACACACACATACACACACTATGCATTATAATCCCATCTATTTCTAACCTCATTTTCATTCTTCTTCCTTCCTTCCTTCCTTCCTTAACCTTGTCCTCTAACCTGAAGCTACAAGCAAAAATATGAGGTCAAACTATACCCCTCCCCCCCTTAGGTACTCCTCTCCTCTCCTCTCACTCGATAATAAATCAAGATATGCATTTACATATTCAAGGTTACTTCATCTCAACCCTTACAAATAAACCCTTTCTTACCCTCACAAATAAACCCTTACCCTTATTTACTCACAAATAAACCCTAACCTTATTTACCCTCACAAATAAACCCTTTCTTACCCTCACAAATAAACCCTTACCCTTATTTACTCACAAATAAACCCTAACCTTATTTACCCTCACAAATAAACCCTTACCCTTAACCCTTACTTACCCTCACATATAAACCCTTA
>JACEEZ010004015.1:401394-411394 GCA_016584305.1 Chionoecetes opilio | reverse complement strand
ACGACAAGGTCACTATAAGGTGTGTGTGTGTGTGTGTGTGTGGATGCAGTGAAAGACTATGCAGTGTCTCATAACAAGGGAAATGACGTGTGTGTGTGTGTGTGTGTGTGTGTGTGTGTGTGTGTGTGTGTGTGTGTGTGTGTGTGTGTGTGTCATTCACCCATGGTCTTGTCCACGCGAGTCGGACTCGCGATCGCCAGTTTCACCCTCCCGGAACGAGCTTGAACTCATTATTACCGCTCTTTGGGTAATGATGGGACCTTACACACCACACACGTCACACCCTTGCTCAAGGGGGACAGTAACCGCCCAAATTTCTCAGTTGAAAAATCCCTGGGAATGAGCGGATCCGGGATTCGAACGCCGAACCACAGAATGGTGCCGGACGCCTTAACCCATTAACCCACCGAGCAATCCAGGCGGTGTAAAGTGTGTGTGGTGCGTGCGTGCGTGCGTGCGTGCGTGCGGCTCTGCGTTCGTGCGGCTGCAGTGTGCGGCGTCGTGCCGTGCGTGCGATTCTCGTGCGTGGTCGTTTGGGGTTGGTGGGTGTGGTGGGTGGGTGGTGGTGGTGGGTGGGTGGTGGTGGGGGTGGTGGGTGGGTGGTGGGTGGGTGGGCTGGTCGGTGGTGTGTGTGTGTTGTTGTGTGTGTGTGTGTGTGTGTGTGTGGTGTGTGTGTGTGTGTGTGTGTTTGTATGGCTCCGGACGCATAATTACACGCCAAAAGGACAAAATTTGTTGAGGTACGTACGCATATTTACATAATACGTATTGATGAGGGACATATATAATACTACATACATTGTCGTGTGTTCAAGGTGCGTGGCATCACCTGTCGCTGACGTCTTGGTACTCACCTGTGGAAAGAAAAGAACTCATTAGCATACTTGTACAGATCAAATACATAAAAAGCACATAGAAAGGGTCTATTTTACATTATTTTCGAGGTGGTGTTGTGATGGTGACTTGGTGTTGTGATGGTGACTTGGTGTTGTGATGGTGACTTGGTATTGTGATGGTGACTTGGTGTTGTGATGGTGACTTGGTGTTGTGATGGTGACTTAGGATTAACAAAGGATATACTTAACACGAGGGAGGGTTGTGTGTTTGTGTAGAGATGGTATGACAGGAAATATAATGTTACTATGTCGAATGGTGTGTGTGTGTGTGTGTGTGTGTGTGTGTGTGTGTGTGTGTGTGTGTGTGTGTGTGTGTGTGTGTGTGTGTGTGTGTGTGTGGTTTGTAGTGATTAGTATGAAGAACTTTTTTATGATAACACCACACACACACACACACACACACACACACACACACACACACACACATTCACAAAAGACTCATTACATAATAGATAGAGAGTGAGAGAAAACCAGAACCATCAGATAGAAATAATAACAATAATAATAACAATAATAATAATAATAATAATAATAATAACATAATAATAATAATCATCAGGAGAGTGGGGAAGCATGAGTCAACAAAAAACAAAACCACAACCCTGCCACATCCCCCGCCGCAGCCCCCCCTACGTACCCCTTCCCCCCCAACCGGCCACCCCCTACGTAACTCCCCCCCCCCCGCCGGCCAATCAGGGGAGCCTTTCTGTACACCTCATCATTATGGACACACACCATAACACCCCACCACACCCCTACCCCCTCCCCCCCTGTCACCCCCCCCCTGTCACATAATTATAATGTGCCCCACGCAGGGGAATCTGGGGCAAGGAGGAGGAAGGAGCTAGGGGCACGAGGAATGAATTATGGAAGGAAGGAAGGAAGGAAGGAAGGAAGAGTTAAAGGAGGAGTGCAATAGAATAAGGAAGTAAGGATGTGTGGGGGAGACAGAGAGAGGGGGGAATGATGATTCATACGTACATAAATAAATAAATACGCACATAAATGCATTTTTTTCTCACACACACACACACACACACCACACACACACACACACACACACACACACACACATGCAAATCATAGGTTTCATCATTCCTCTTTTTTCACCTTTTTATCACCATTATTCCTATATCACATCCGCCGGCCACACACAACACCACACACACACACACGCACACACGCACGCACGCACGAACACACACACACACACACACACACAACATACACACACACATACACACATCGTTCCGATGGTCCATTGGGTAAGACATTGGCGCGCCATTTTGTGGTTAGCAGGTTCGAATCCTCGCTCGCTACCAGGAATTTTCCACTGACAAATGCGTGTGTTTACTGTCCCCCTTAAACAAGGGTATGGGGATGTGTGGTCCCAGCATTACCCTAAGATCGGTCCTACGAGCTCCAAGCTCACTCTGGGAGGTGAAACTGGCGATCGCGAGTCCAGCTCGCGTGTACGAGGCCATGGGTGCATGACACAGTCACGTTCACCACTGACATTTATATTTAACTTGTCTTCTTTTTTTATATCCTTTAAACAATGGTCACATGTTTCTTACACTCTATTCTTCTTTCTTAATGTATCATTCAGTATTTTTCTTTCATATTTTTTTAATGTATTGTAGTCGTTGTTATATTTTTTTTTCTCTTTCTCCCATCTCACACACACACACACACCTGTTCCCCTGAGACACCTGTATATATCTATAATAAAAAAAAACTACCCTTTTCCGGCCCCCTACACGCGTCCCGAGCTCAGGTGTCTTCCAGGCTATTAGAGCAGGTGTGGGGGCTGCCTGACTGCTGATAGGGGGACTCAGAGGGTGCAACGAGCAGTGTTATTATGTTGTCTGGATACCATACAGAATTATAAAGGTGTATGCTTTAAATAGTAATAAGTTTGTATGATAAGCATCTCTATACAGTTTGTCTATATCTGACTGTTATTGTATTTTTTTTCTGTATGTTTGTTTGTTTGTCTATCTGCATTTCTGTCTTATGGTCTCTGTCTGTCTATCTTTTTGTCTGTCTGTCTGTCTGTCTGTCTGTCTGTCTGTCTGTCTGTCTGTCTGTCTGTCTGTCTGTCTGTCTTTCTGTCTGTCTTTCTGTCTGTCTTTCTGTCTTTCTTTCTGTCTTTCTATCTGTCTTTCTATCTGTCTTGCTGTCTTTCTATCTGTCTTGCTCTCTCTCTCTCTCTCTCTCTCTCTCTCTCTCTCTCTCTCTCTCTCTCTCTCTCTCTCTCTCTCTCTCTCTCTCTCTCTCTCTCTCTCTCTCTCTCTCTCTCCCTCTCTCTCTCCCTCTATCTCTCTCTCTCTCTCTGCGTACCCCGTCAACAAAATACATAAACCAAAATGAAACTTGAGCCACCAAATCCTAGACATCACCACAAGAATGTGACTCACTGCCCACAGACACACCAACCCTGCCTTGCCCTACCCTGACCTACACTGCCCTTGACCTGCCTTTCCCTGCCCAGATCTGCCTCACGCACCTGCCGCAGAAGTAGGCCAAGTGAGGTGGGTCGCGAATACCGGGTCAGAGGTGTGTGTGAGGTAACCGCACCGCGAATGAAACGACAAACGGAAAAAAAATTGGAAAGGAAGAGATGAATTAGATGTTGTAGATAAGGAGATAACGAGATGATTAAATGCATGTTGATTGAAGGTATAATTATTAATGGAGAGATAAGGTAGATAAGAGAAATAGAGAAAAGGTTGAAAGAGAATAAAAGGAGATGAATTAGATGTTGTAGATAAGGAGATAACGAGGTGATTAAATAGATGTTGATTGAAGGTAAAATTAATAATAGAGAGATAAGGTCAATAAGAAAAATAGGGAAAATGTAGAAAGAAGATATTAAATAGAGGTTGTATATAAGGAACTTGATAGAAAATTGGTGAAATTAGGGAGTTTAAGTTAGTTAGTTGTTAGGTAAGTTAGAATTATTTGCTGAGATAACTAGTACAGTGTGGAAAAAAAAGGTAAATGAGATAAAAGGAAAAGATTATCATAGGGGAATATTAATATGTAGAAGTTAGAGAAGAAAGGAGGAATAAGGAGATGGAAAAATATATCGAAATAAAATAGATCAATTGATGGAAGAAAGGGAGAAGGGAGACAGGACAAAAATTGATAAGAAAAATAATATGGAAACACGAGGAGACAGAGGTAGAAAATATAAATAAAAGAGTGAAAAGTTATAGAAAAATGCAAGATAAGAAAGTAGTGATAAGTGAAAGATAGTAGTGAAATAGTGAATTAGAGAAATAGTGATTTAGAATAGTAACCCATGTATGTATGTTAAGCTAGGAATAATCTACACATTCCTAAAGTCAAAGATAGTTCTCAGTAGTCCAGCTGAAGCTCCTGACTGTAAAACCTATAAGAATAAAGGTAAAAAAAAAATTATAAAAAAATAATAATAATAAATAAATAAAAAAAAAAAAAAAAAAAAAAAAATAAAAAGCACAGATATTGTAAAAAAAAAAAATTCAATAAGGAAAAAAAAAAAGCGAAATCACGAATATTGTTAAAAAAAAAATCAAATCAAAGACAGAAAATTAAAATAAATGAGTGAGAAGAAATAGAGAAATGCAAGATAAAAGAAAAAAAGAATCATATAAATTGTCCCAAAAAAATTCAAAAAGGAAAAAGTCAAAATCATGAATACTGTCAAAAAAAAAAAAAACAGTAAATTAAAATAAAAGTGAGAAGAAATCAAGAAATGCAAGATAAAGGAAAAAAAAGAATTAATAGATAGTCAATAAAATCAAAAAAGGGAAAAAAAAGTTATATGAATATTGACACACAAAAAAAGAGAAAAAAAGTGAAATCATGAATATTGTCAAAAAAATAAGAAAAAAAAAGTGAAATCATGAATATTTAAAAAAAAAAAAAGGGAAAAAAAAGTGAATCATGAATAGTTCAAAAAAAAAAAAGGGAAAAAAAAGTGAAATCATGAATATTAAAAGAAAAAAAAAAGGGAGAAAAAAAAGGAAGAATCATGAATAGTCCAAAAAAAAAAAGGAAAAAAGTGAAATCATGAATATTGTCCCCAAAAAAAAGGGAAAAAAATGAAATCATGAATATTGTCAAAAAAAAAAAAAAAAAAAAGTGAAATCATGAATATTGTCAAAAAATAAAGGAAAAAAAAGTGAAATCATGAATATTGTCAAAAAAAAAGAAGGAAAAAAAGTGAAATCATGAATATTGTCACACAAAAAAAGGGAAAAAAAAGTGACATCATGAATATTGTCAAAAAAAAAAAAAAAAGTGAAATCATGTATATTGTCAAAAAAAAAGGAAAAAAGTGAAATCATGAATATTGTCAAAAAAAAAAAAAAAAATGATATGATATTGTCAAAAAAAAAAAGAAAAAAAGTGAAATCATGAATATTGTCAAAAAAAAAAATAATACATAGGCCTCTACACATTCGATGCCTTTTGATAAAAGTTCGTCACACAATTAGGCAATCTTCGTCATGCTCTTTTGACATAAGGAGAAAATGTCAAACTGAAGGATATTACGCATTTTTTCTTCTTTTGTATGACATTACTATTTTAATTCGAACACACCTGCACTGGAGAGAAGTTATGTATACTCTCTCTCTCTCTCTCTCTCTCTCTCTCTCTCTCTCTCTCTCTCTCTCTCTCTCTCTCTCTCTCTCTCTCTCTCTCTCTCTCTCTCTCTCTCTCTCTCTCTCTCTCTCTCTCTCTCTCTCTCCCTTGGCTATAGAACAATTACAATTTAATTTCAAGTGCATCTTATGAGGCCAATAAAATATAAATTATCAAGAAATATCGTCTCTCTCTCTCTCTCTCTCTCTCTCTCCCTCTCTCTCTCTCTCTCTCTCTCTCTCTCTCTCTCTCTCTCTCTCTCTCTCTCTCTCTCTCTCATACACAAAGATACAAAACAAATGTCACTTCTCTCTTATATGCTTCCGTGTTTGGCAAGTCCACAGGTAAGAAAGGTGTGTGTGTGTGTTTATGTGTGTGTGTGTGTGTGTGTGTGTGTGTGTGTGTGTGTGTGTGTGTGTGTGTGTGTGTGTGTGTGTGTGTGTGTGTGTGTGTGTGTGTGTGTGTGTGTGTGGTTGTGTGTGTGTGTTCCTGTGTGTGTGTGTGTGTGTGTGTTCCTGTGTGTGTGGGCGCCTATGAGACCTTTAAAATCCTTAAGATTTTTTTCCCCGAGGGAGGGGAAAAAAGGGATTAAAGAGGACAAGTGCTTGTGGGCCCTTCGGACCCATGTATTGATGTTTGTAGTAGTAGTATATTTTAAACAACAATGTGAGTGCAAACTCCAATCGTCTTGTTGCTGTCGTTGGTCACTGGTCAAAGTGACTCGGGGTAGACCACCTACCACCACCGTAGCCTGCCTCACCCCAGCCCCACGCCTGCCTCAACCCAGCCCCACGCCTGCCTCAACCCAGCCCCACGCCTGCCCCACCCCAGCCCCCGCCCGTCTCACCCCCAGCCCCACGCCTGCCTCACCCCAGTCCCACGACTGCCTCACCCCAGCCCCACGCCTGTCTCACCCCAGCCCCACGCCTGCCTCAACCCAGCCCCACGCCTGCCCCACCCCAGCCCCACGCCTGTCTCACCCCAGCCCCACGCCTGTCCTGCAAGCGCACACGACACACACACACACACACACACAAAACACACACACACACACGGCTACTCCTATAGTATATTAGAAGAGGAAGGAGAAAGGGGGTGAGAAAGCTAGAAGGGAGAAGAAGAGAGGAGGTATGAAAAGGTAAGAAAAAGAGGAGTGATCAAGGGAGAGGATATAGGGAATGAGAGACGAAGGTGAAGAGGAGTAAAGGTGGAGAGAGGAAAAATAGTGGATAAATGAATGAGGGATGAATAGAAAAGTAAAAAGAGGAATAAATAAGACAGAGTAATGAATGAGGTATGAAGAGGAAAGGAAGGAAGGAAGGAGACTGAAGGACAAGAACAAAGGGAGGAAAGACAGAGGAGAGAGCAAAGAGAAGGATGGAAGAGAGAGAGAGAGAGAGAGAGAGAGAGAGAGAGAGAGAGAGAGAGGAGAGAGAGAGAGAGGAGAGAGAGAGAGAGAGAGAGAGAGAGAGAGAGAGAGAGAGAGAGAGAGAGACCCCTTTCTTCTTCACCCTTACCCCTCTTTTCCCTTTAGTTATTCCTAGTAGAGAAAAAAGAGAGAGAGAGAGAGAGAGAGAGAGAGGAGAGAGAGAGAGAGAGAGAGAGAGAGAGAGAGAGAGAGAGAGAGAGAGAGACCCCTTTCTTCTTCACCCTTACCCCTTTAATCATTCCTACTATCCGACTTTTCTTTCATTTGTATCTTCTGTCTATCCTAGCTCTTCCTTCCTTCCTTCCTTCTCTTCTTTCTTCTGTCTTGCATCACTTCTTTCCTTCTTAATCTTCCACCTCGTTGCCTTCCACGTCACGCTTTCCTCTGCTCACCACACACCACACCACAAAAACAAACACACAACACACACACACACACACACACAAACCACACACACACCTCAACCCCACCTCCCCCCCAAACCCCAGCTGGTCAGAGGTGCACTGGAGAGGTCAAGCAGTCACCTCAACCCCACCGCCCCCCCAAACCCCAGCTGGTCAAGAGGTTGCACTGGAGAGGTCAAGCAGTCAACCTCAACCCCACCGCCCCCCCAAACCCCAGCTGGTCAAGAGGTGCACTGGAGAGGTCAAGCAGTCAACCTCAACCCCACCGCCCCCCCAAACCCCAGCTGGTCAAGAGGTGCACTGGAGAGGTCAAGCAGTCAACCTCAACCCCATCGCCCCCCCAAACCCCAGCTGGTCAAGAGGTGCACTGGAGGGTCAACAGTCAACCTCAACCCCAATCCCCCCCAAACCCCAGCTGGTCAAGAGGTGCACTGGAGAGGTCAAGCAGTCAACCTCAACCCCACCGCCCCCCCAAACCCCAGCTGGTCAAGAGGTGCACTGGAGGGTCAAACAGTCAACCTCAACCCCACCGCCCCCCCAAACCCCAGCTGGTCAAGAGGTGCACTGGAGAGGTCAAGCAGTCAACCTCAACCCCACCGCCCCCCCAAACCCCAGCTGGTCAAGAGGTGCACTGGAGAGGTCAAGCAGTCAACCTCAACCCACCGCCCCCCCAAACCCCAGCTGGTCAAGAGGTGCACTGGAGAGGTCAAGCAGTCAACTTCAACCCCACCGCCCCCCCAAACCCCAGCTGGTCAAGAGGTGCACTGGAGAGGTCAAGCAGTCAACCTCAACCCACAAAGGTAAGGTTTATCTTGTGCCTCTTTACCTTCTTTTTCTTAACCGAGCCAGTCTTCTTTGGTTTATGATTTTTTTCGTGTCCTCAAGTCAGCTCTCCTCATACTCTCCTCGTCTCTCTTCTTTCATGAGTCTGTTTGTTTTATCATGATCTCTCTATCTCTCGTGCCTCTCTTCTCTTCTTCTCTTCTCTCACTCACTCATCGTCTCTCTCTCCTCTCTCTCTTCTTCCTCTATCCCTGCATTCTCTCTCTCTCTCTCTCCTCTCTCTCTCCTCTCTCCTCTCTTTTCTCTCGAGTCTTGTGTTTGCTTCTCTCTCCTCTCTCTCTCCTCTCTCCTCATCTCTCATCTCCTCTCTCTCTCTCCTCTCTCTCTCTCTCTCTCTCTCATCGTCTCTCCTCTTCTCTCTCTCTCCTTTCTCTCTCTCTCTCTCTCTCTCTCTCTCTCTCTCTCTCTCTCTCTCTCTCCTCTCTTTCTAATATGTGGAATTTTGTGAATCCATTGTTTCTTAGAGAGAAGAGAGAGAGAGAGAGAGAGAGAGAGAGAGAGAGAGAGAGAGAGAGAGAGAGAGAGAGAGAGAGAGAGAGAGAGAGAGAGATTCATGCGCTCATAAACATAACGAGATCGCTGAAGACAAGGAAGTGAAGATGGTGAATGAGAATGATGGAGGGAGGGAGGGAGGGAGGGAGGGAGTGAGGTAGACGAAGAACGGTTTGAGCATAACCTGACCACATACGTTATGTCTCTCTCTCTCTTCTCTCTCTCTCTCTCTCTACTCTCCTCTCTCTCTCTCTCTCTCTCTCTCTCTCTCTCTCTCAGTAAACAGTAGCTACCGTAGTGAAAGTTCCATTGCATACCATTATTATTCTTTCTTCTATGTATGTATATAGTGTATTATTTTTGTTGTCTATGCCTTATTATTATTATTATTAGTAGTAGTAGTAGTAGTAGTAGTAGTAGTAGTAGTAGTAGTAGTAGTAGTAGTAGTAGTAGTAGTAGTAGTAGTAGTAGAAAATTTTATGATGCGTCGCTACATGCAAAAAATCTTCCCTTTAAAAACTCCATCCACAATTTTTCGTTACCCGCTTCAACCCACCCTTCCACAACCTTTTAAACCTCCCCTTTCAGCATCACAACACCACTACAACACCACATCACAACCCTTAAAAATCTCCCCTTTTAGCATCACAACACCACCACTACAACACCACAACCACCACAACACCACATCACAACCCTTTAAACCCTTCCCTTCTAGCATCACAACACCACAACCACCACAACATCACAACCCTTTAAAACATCCCCTTTCAGCATCACAACACCACCACAAACATCACAACCCTTTTAAACCTCACTAGCATCACAACACCACGACAACACCACCACAACCACCACAACCTTTTAAAACCTCCCCTTCTAGCATCACAACACCACCACTACATCACCACCATCACCACAACATCACAACCCTTTAAAACCTCCCCTTCTAGCATCACACCACCACCACTACATCACCACCATCACTACAACATCACAACCAAGTACATTCACCTGCCTAACCTGCACTAACGACCTGAAGACCTGCCTACCTGCCGACTCTACCCTATGCAGGTCAAATGTAAACAAAGGCCAGACTACTTATGAGTGGAGGAGTGCGAAGTGGAGTGAATTGGAATTATGAGAGAATAGAGAATAAAGGAAGGAGATAGCAGATAAGAGGTAAGAGATGTGTGATAAGAAGAAGAATAAAGAAGAGATGTATAGAGATAAGAGGGAATTGAGATAAATGAAGAGGAAGACAAGGGGAAAGGAAAAGAGGAACAGAGAGAGAGAGAGAA
>JACEEZ010004015.1:396394-398894 GCA_016584305.1 Chionoecetes opilio | reverse complement strand
ACACGCCACGATGGTGAAGTGGATAAGAGCGTTGGCGCGCCATTCTGTGGTTAGCCGGTTCGAATCCTCCCTGCTCACGGGGATTTTTCACTGACAAAATTCAGGCGGTTAATATCCCCCTTGAGCAAAGGGATGGGTGTGTGTGATGTGTGAGGTCCCAGCATTACCCAAAGATCGGTAATAATGAGCTCCAAGCTCGCACCGGGAGGGTGAAACTGGCGATCGCGAGTCCGACTCGCGTGGACAAGACCATGGGTGAATGACACATAATATGTGTCATAGGGCCGCCTATATTATAGGCGTCCCTATCTCCCACACCTCATCTCCGTACACCACACCCCTTTCCCCACAACCACCACTACTACTGCTACTAACTACCACTACTACTACAACCACCACCACCCCTGCTACAACTCCAAGAGAATGCATAGGTATAATAAGAACATCTATATCTTGACTACTATAGCTTGTATAGAGATTGCACAGTTAGGAACAGAGTTAGGAAGGGAGTTAGGAGGGTTACCATTTCCCCCATCACACCTTTAACACCTTGCCAAAAACCCACCATTCCAAAATTACCCAAAAAAATAAATAAACACAACACCATAAAAAAAGAACCTATATCTTTTCCCGCCATTCCCTCAAAGTGGTATTGCCTATCCTTGCGACACTAATTCCATTCTTTCATTATTCTTTTTCTATACTTTTATTTGACTGTTTTCTGTTTTTCGGGAGTGGCTAAAGACAAAATAAAAGGGAGGGGTAATAAAAAAAAAACCCTGCTAGCTGCCACACCGTATAAAGAAAAAAGTAAACGAAGAGAACAGCAGGGAACTAATCTTACCCAAATGCCATGCCTATCCCATATATCGTCTATTAGTACACCGTAAAAAAACATAACAAAATACAATCTATCCCTCACTATAGTCTAGTTTCTGGGACACTATACTACGCTCCCCCGACTAGGAGGAAAGACAGAGACTCCCGGCGCTTAAAGGTTGAGGAAAAGTACACTTTTCCTATAGTTTGATGTATTGTCCGTAAAGAGGGTAGGAGGAGAAGAGTGGAAAGGGAGGAAAGTAGGGTAGAGGGAAAAGGAAGAAAGGAGGGATATAGAGAGGAGGAAGAGAGGGAAGAGGAGAGAAAGGGAGGGAATAGGGAGGGAGGAAGAGAGGGAAGAGGAGAGAAAGGAGGGAATAGGGAAGGAGGGAGGGAGGGAAAGGAGAGAAGGAGGGGGATATAGGGAGGGAGGAAGGAGGAATAGGAGAGAAAGGAAGGAATAGGGGGGAGGAAGAGGGAAGAGGAGGAAGCAAGGAAGTGAGGAAGGAGGGATAAGAGAGAAAGAAGGAAAGGAGGGAAGAAAGGGAGTGAGGAAAGGAGGGAAGACAGGGAGTGAGGAAGGGAGTGAAGGAGTCATTCATTATCTGTGTAATGAGGATGGAAGGAGAGTGTGATGTGTAATTCCCCTCCCTAACATCCCTCCTTTCCCCTCTTCCCTCTCTATATCCTCCACCTCCTCGTTGAGAGAGAGAAGAGAAGAGAGAGAGGAGAGGAGAAGAGAGAGAAAAGAGAGAGAGAGAGAGAGAGAGAGAGTATTGAGAGAGGAGAGAGAGAAGAGAGAGAGAGAGAGAAAGAGGAGGAGAGAGAGAGAGAGGAGATTAGAGAGATATAGAGAGATATGAGAGATATTGAGAGATTTGGAGAGAGAGAGAGAGAGAGATAGTAGAGAGGAGAGAGAGAGAGATTGAGAGGAGAAGGAGAGATGAGAGAGAAGAGATTGAGAGATGAGAGATGAGGAGAGAGAGAGAGAGAGAGAGAGATTTTGAGAGATTTGAGAATTTGAAGATATTGAGATATTGAGGATAGAAAGAGAGGAGATGAGAGAGGAGAAGCGAGGAGAGAGAGAGAGAGAGAGAGAGAGAGCAAAATCATAGTGACTTAGCAATAACAATAAACATTCCAAGTGAACGAGGGAAAAAAATTGAACACATGACAAGAATATAAATAAAGAAATAAATACTCGTGGTCAGTGAAATCATTTAAGACTAACACATCCGCTGACCTTCCTAATCTTGACCCTTGACCTGCAATGAGCTTAAGTTGACCTTCATGCATGACCAAAATTACAATGGCTTCCTTATGTGACTCGTATTATCATTGGTAAAAATTAGGTCGACCTCTCTCTCTCTCTCTCTCTCTCTCTCTCTCTCTCTCTCTCTCTCTCTCTCTCCTCTTTCTCTCTCTCTCCTCTCTCTCTCTCTCTCTCTCTCTCTCTCTCTTCCCTGCCCTTCCCTCTGCCTCGCCCTTACTGCCACCCTTCTACAGGCACTCAAGGACTCCTCCCAAAGGGCATCCACACACCCCAAGGTCGCCAGGGAAGGATGAGTTAGTGGATGAGTGACTTGAGTGGATGAGTGGATGAGTTAGTGGATGAGTGACTTGAGTGGATGAGTAGAATGGAGGATTAGGTGATGAGTGGAACTTTTTCTCACACTTTTGA
>JACEEZ010004015.1:391394-393894 GCA_016584305.1 Chionoecetes opilio | reverse complement strand
CAAAAATATATCAAGTGCAATTCAGTTTCTTCTCTAAACACACTCCACCTTGAGAGGAGTTTTGGGCGGGAAAATTGGGCGGGCGAGGTGCATAATTTAAAGGACAGGAAAGCGTCGATGGGACAAGGGCGTCGCGCTGCCCACCTACAGGAAGGAAGGACCCACCTATAGCCCACCGGTAAACCTTGCTTTCACTCCACACATTACCCCATGGAGGAAATAACCTAGTTCTCCTATGTGACCCACCGCCTGACTAATGACTGTTTATCCCCTAGTTATTAGACAGGTAGAAATACTTGGCGGGAATTACAAGGCGGTGACTAGCCTTACATTAACTGCTTCTTGTTTTTGCATCGAAGAATTTGGTGAGTAGTGGTGGTGGTGGTGGTGGTGGTGGTATTGGTGATGGTGGTGGTGGTGGTGGTGGTGATGGTGGTGGTGGTGGTGGTGGTGGCGGTGGTGGTGATGGTGTTGGTGATGGTGATGGTGTTGGTGATGGTGGTGGTGGTGATGGTGGTGGTGATGGTGGTATTGGTGGTGATGGTGGTGGTGGTGGTGGTGGTGAGGGTAGTGGTGGTGTGGTGTTCGTTGTGGTGGTGGTGGTGGTGGTGTTGGTGTTGGTGATGGTGATGGTGATGGTGATGGTGATGGTGATGGTGATAGTGGTGGTGATGGTGGTTGGTGGTGGTGGTGGATGGTGGTGGTGGTGGTGGTGGTGTGGTGTGGTGGTGGTGGTTGGTGTGATGGTGGTGGTAGTGAGGGTAGTGGTGTTCGTGGTGTTCGTTGTGGTGGTGGTGGTATTGGTGGTGATGGTATTGGTGGTGAGGGTAGTGGTGGTGTGGTGTTCGTTGTGGTGTTGGTGATGGTGGTGGTGGTGATGGTGGTAGTGGCGGTGGTGGTGGTGGTATTGGTGGTGATGGTATTGATGGTGAGGGTAGTGGTGGTGTGGTGTTCGTTGTGGTGGTGGTGGTGGTGATGGTGGTGGTGGTGGTAGTGGTATTGGTGGTGGTGGTATTGGTGGTGAGGGTAGTGGTGGTGTGGTGTTCGTTGTGGTGGTGGTGGTGGTGGTGGTGGTGGTGGTGGTGGTGGTGGTGGTGGTGGTGGTGGTGGTGGTGATGGTGATGGTGGTGATAATATAAGAAATATTTCCTAACGCATAAGTATATAGTATATATTTTCACGGTGCATTCTAAATCAGTTCCAAGAGGGATATTTCCTTCTTTTTTTTACGAGTTACAAGGTCAAGGAAAGTTTAGACTATAACTAGCTCGCTGACTAAAAATATATATAATCATATATGTAAGCGGCAGTAGTA
This sequence comes from Chionoecetes opilio, assembly GCA_016584305.1. Taxonomy (NCBI): domain Eukaryota; kingdom Metazoa; phylum Arthropoda; class Malacostraca; order Decapoda; family Majidae; genus Chionoecetes; species Chionoecetes opilio. The sequence continues at coordinate 392,579 of JACEEZ010004015.1, read as the reverse complement.
GTAGAGGTAGTGGAGGCAGTAGTAGTAGTAGTAGTATAGTAGTAGTATAGTGGTCGTTTAAGTAGTAGCTGCAGTAGTGGTGGCAGTAGCAATGGCAGTGGTCGGAAAAGTAGTAGTAGTAGTAGTAGTAGTAGTAGTAGTAGTAGTAGTAGTAGTAGTAGTAGTAGTAGTAGTAGTAGTAGTAGTAGTAGTAGTAGTAGTAGTATAGTAGTAGTATAGTGGTCGTTCGAAGTAGTAGCTGCAGTAGTGTAGCAGTAGCAGCAGCAGTGGATGTAGCGGGCATTATAAACATTAAGGCGTGAACCCTCCTTCGTTACATAACCCACCACCACCACCATCACCTCGACACCTGATGCCGCCCAATGCGCCTCACCTATTTATAGACGCCCTGTCACAGAACGTCCAGCCAGGCACCCATAGCATTAACCTCACCCTTATCCTCTCCTTTTTTTCTGCCTCGGAGCACACAAGTCTTTTCAAACGATTACCAACACCCAAATACGTTTTACTATTGACTCGAATGATTTTTTCTTTTTCCTATTAGCTTAAAAAGATGTACGAGTTTTTTCACTTACTATACTTAACTATTGGTCTCCTGTACTAGGGCCTTGGGGACGACTCATACTCTACCCTTATTACTATCACCCTTTGGTTAACTTCCCTAAACAGAGAGGAAGAGAAGAAATGAGGATAAAAAAAGGGTTGCAGCCATACATTTAAAGGCCTCCCTCTCTCTCTCTATCTCTATCGCAGTGTGTGTGTGGACCTACAAAACGAGATCAGAAATGCATTCTACATCTTGCCACTTCCCTGAACGCCGCGAGGTCACCCTAGACGGCATACCCTTGACCGCAAAAGAGACCAATTAAGGGGGACATTGAGGCACCAGGGGCACGGGCGGCGGGGCGGGGCGGGAGGGTCGGGCACGCCGCCACTGCAGCCCCGCGGGTCGTTCGAAATTGTTGAGGCGTTGAAAGTAACAAAGCTGGATCGCCGCCAATCGCGCCTCGCCCTTGGCCCACTCACTCACCCGAAGGTAAACGCCGAGATTGGTGTTTCCAGGAGATCACTTTTATCCCTGACACCGCGTGAAACCCCAGAGGAGAGTCCAAGAGAGTCCCCCAGGAGTCCCCCAGGAGAAGCCCCCAGGAGAGACCCCCAGGATAGGCCCCCATGCAGGTATCC
>JACEEZ010004015.1:353894-386394 GCA_016584305.1 Chionoecetes opilio | reverse complement strand
GTCTTGTGCAGCGAGGCCGCGGGAGTGGGGGAGGCATGCAGTTAGCAAGTTCAGAAGAGCAGTGAGCATGAAAATAACGGTAGAAGAGAGCAAGAGAAACTTATTGTCTCCTATCAGTTAACACGTCCTTGCACTATCAACATCTCCTCCTCTCCTTTCTCCTCTATTATGCTCTTCATCCTACTTCTCTTTATCCTGCTTGTGTGTGTTTATAGCCTTACTTTCGTCAATTTTCCTTCATGTTGCGTTACCTCGTTAGTTCAACCACGTGACTAGCTACTCTCTCTCTCTCTCTCTCTCTCTCTCTCTCTCTCTCTCTCTCTCTCTCTCTCTCTCTCTCTCTCTCTCTCTCTCTCTCTCTCTCTCTCTGTATATATGTATTTCAGGGCAGTTGAGAATATATGGATTGCTTCAGTTTATGGCAATGCATCTCTCTCTCTCTCTCTCTCTCTCTCTCTCTCTCTCTCTCTCTCTCTCTCTCTCTCTCTCTCTCTCTCTCTCTCTCTCTCTCTCTCTCTCTCTCTCTCTCTCTCTCTCTCTCTCTCTCTCTCTCGAACACACAGGAAACTCCATGCAAACATATCGGATCTCCCATCAACAACACCCTTTCACTCGATCAACACTTATCTTACACAAAATCATATTCCTGTACTTCTATCTCATACACATATTCCTGCACTTCTATCTCAGTGTTTCTCCTACAAGCCTGTCGTGGTCCTGCAGCGTGGTGTGAAGGCCTCGCAGTCACCCAGATAATTAACTTCATGCCTCGCGTCACATAGATTAAATCCTTACATTTAAAAACCCACATCGAGTAGAGTCTTTTCACAGTATTGACGGGACAAGGTGAGAACGTCTTATACAAAGCCAGTGAATAGTGTATATATAATAGTAAGTAAAGTAAATACAATATAAATAACTCTTTACTGGCTTTTGGTTTAGTTTGGTACATGGATACCGCTGACCTTACGAGGAGAGGTCAAAAGGTCACAGGGACACAGGTGCATCACGTGACGTATGACCAGGGAAGGGCAGGAACACCATGGAGACGTGGGAAGTGAGAAAGGTGACTTGGAGAAGAAAGAGAGAAAAAAAATGAGAAAAGTATGGACGTGGGAAGCAAGTGGGAGAGGTAAGGAAACCGGGAGAGGCAGGGCAAGAGAGACCCACCACTGGCCCGACTCAGGTAGCAACGCTTGGGGCAGGGTACGGGAGGTGAAGGGAAGGGAGGGGGAGGTAGGACAGTGTCTGAGGGTGGAAATGTTACCCAGACACCCAGACAGACACCCAGACACACGCCCACGCAACCACCCCTACGAGGCATACCAAAGCGCGGACATCGCATCCCAGGGAAGATCTTGGTCGATTCAAGGAGAGAGAACGAGAGAGAGAGAGATTCCCCTGTGTGACGTGGTGCCGTTGGTGCATGTAGGTTGACCGTCCTTTTAATCGACCAAGGTCATGATCACCAGCCAGACAGCCACCCATCGCCTGGTTCCTTTGTCCTTCCCACGCTCCCTGCCTTCCCGAGCCCCAGGTATGTGTTTCAGGTACAGTACACGGGTAATTAGGAGCGTGGTAAGGCGGATGTACACCTATTCACCGTTGTTCAGAGCAGGTGATTGTCGTGAAACTACCTAACGAGGACAATAATTAAGGTAGGAATGTAAATGGAATGGAATGTAAATGTAAATTTTTCTGTCCAAATAACTGAAGCCTTGGATTGCATATCAGACAAAGACAATAATATGAAGTCTATTTTTTTATTAAGAGCAGAAGGAAATATTAGGTCGACGGGGGAGCCTTGTGCTTTTCTATAAAAAAAAATATGATTACAACTCTTTCAAAGAAGTATTATTCATTTATGAACTTCAGTGCAATATGTATCAGATGGGTTTTTTTTTTATCTGAAAGTAGCATCATACTCTCTCTCTCTCTCTCTCTCTCTCTCTCTCTCTCTCTCTCTCAGTAATTTTTAAAAATCGAAGGCATCAGGTCCATAAAAGAGTATCGGCTCAATGGACCGCAGCTTGTATATATGTAATGTATAATTAACTTTATGTATGTTCTATTAAGCCTAATAAAGCATCAATCAATCTCTCTCTCTCTCTCTCTCTCTCTCTCTCTCTCTCTCTCTCTCTCTCTCTCTCTCTCTCTCTCTCTCTCTCTCTCTCTCTCTCTCTCTCTCTCTCTCTCTCTCTCTCTCACCAATACCTACCAATAAAGTAAATAACAAGAAGACAGAAGTATCATCCAACAACTTATAACACGCAGCCGTAAGAATGGCACTCATCACAACCAAGTTTCCGCGTGTTAAAACCCGGGAGACGGGATGACCTCGGGGAAACCATCATGGCCCTCCCTTTGTCCCCTCCCACACTCAAGGCCCCCTCTGTCCCCCCAACCCCCAAACCCCCCAACCACACACACCTGTATCCCCTTCAAAACACATATGGGAGGGGGGGAGGGAAGGGTTAAAGTTAGTTGCCATGAGCCTAAATCAATTAATCTCTCCCTCTCTCTCTCTCTCTGTATGTCTATCCTCTCTCTCTCTCTCTCTCTCCTCTCTCTCTCTCTCTCTCTCTCTCAACAAAAGGTGGTCATGTCTTCTCATTGCACGGACAGGTAAACAGACGCACAAAGCCCCGCACTGTTTCCCCTCAAATACTGGAGTTGGATTCCGCCTCACACACACAAAGGAAAGGAAGGAAGGAAGGAAGGAAGGAAGGAAGGAAGGGAAGGATGCAAGGAGAGAATAAATGAGAGAAGAAAGGATGAAAGAACACACATTCATTCTCTCTCTCTCTCTCTCTCTCTCTCTCTCTCTCTCTCTCTCTCTCTCTCTCTCTCTCTCTCTCTCTCTCTCTCTCTCTCTCTCTCTCTCTCTTTTTTTTTTCTCTCTCATTGTCTGTATGTTTTCTCTTTTCCTTTGTTTTCTCTCTCTCCCTGTCTGTCTGTCTGTCTCTCTCTCTTACTGTCTGTCTGCCTGTCTCTCTTTCTCTTCATTCTCTCTCTCTCTCTCTCTCTCTCTCTCTCTCTCTCTCTCTCTCTCTCTCTCTCTCTCTCTCTCTCTCTCTCTCTCTCACCTGGTTCCGGTTGGCAGTTTCAATCACCAGCGGGAGGAACAAGGCATCGAGGGAGGTGAAGCACAGGTTCACAAGTCCCCCCACCGCCTCCCTCACAGAGCTTCCACGCCTCAACACCCGCATGGCGCCGCCCCCTCCCGGACCCCACCACGCCAATCACTCCAAAGGCTCTCCTCCGAAGGCTCTCCAAAGTCTTAAAAGTGACGTCGTGTCCCCCTTACAGACGTTCAAAAATCTCTTGAAAAACTTGAAGAAATAAAATAACTTGAAGAAAAAAATAACACTCAAGTATCTATTTCAACTGTCCTTGGTATTTTGAAAGCTATTAAAGTTCATAATAGTTTGTAGGATGAATGTGCGTTAAGTATCTAGTCTTTCTCACAGTTTTTGGTACAAGTTGCGGTGTCCTTTGATGTTCCCAAGTCTGATTTTCTTCGTATTTTTCCTCCCTAGGGACGCACCAAGGAATCGCCTGTAAATGCACTGACCAACGCTCGCCTAATGAAGCTGAAACACACACTACGTAGTACCTTTCCCCGACCACCGGCACACCCTTCGCCTTGAGTCCTTGGCGCCTAAGACAAACACAGACGGGTAAGGGACGTTCCTAAAGAATTTTATGGCTTAGAGAGTGTTTGAAGGCCCGTAGATTATCGCCTCTATTGACTACACACATCGCTGATTTTGTCTCTTCTCTACACCGTGAGTTAGCAAGGTTTGTGTTGACGGAGCCTCAGATACCCTCATCGCCTCATCCTTAGTTCATTATCGATAACTGCGTATGATTTGGGTGAATAAATACCATAAAACGAGGAAAGAAACCAGCGTCAAATTGCTCCACCACTACTTCGTGCTGAGGACCGCTAGATGAGGTGACTCAGGGGACCGTCAAGGCATTTCCAAGACGGTGGGAAGGTAAACTTTACTTTCGTTTAGATTTCCTGGAAACATTGGGGCACTGTGGAAAAGACCCCTGGTGAAGGGCGCGGGGCAGGGTGGTGAGAGGAGGCGCGGGAGAGGCGAGGTTGGGTAATGCTGCTTTGTCACTGTCCAAACTCAACATCCAACCAAGAGGAGGACGGTGACGCAATGCAGTGACGTAACAAAGAAATAAGGATAAAAAATGAAAATAATCCCATTGTAAACTAAAATAACTAAGGAATATATAATGGGGAGTTTTCTAATAAGCTCACGCTCAAGCCTGTTTCTCGCGCTCTCATATCCTCTGCCCTTTGAGCGTGAATGATCTATCATTTACCGTAAATTTCCTGTACTTTTTCGGGACATATCAGAATTACCCTTCAATACAACAACTGAAACAGTTCTTAATAAAAAATGTAGTTTATCATTTTGTTTTTCAGCACTTGAAGAAAATATTGGCAAAACATAGAATACTTGAAAACTCAATTTCTTAAAATCGTCATTTCATGGAAACACTGCACGTTCAAGCTGAATGAAGCTTCAGGAAGTATGTACTTGTATGTAAGCTTTCGCCGAGTACCTGTTTTGGATGTGTCTGTCTCTTTTGCGACGAACATTTAACCAAGAAATAGTGTGGCGTTCAGCATCTCCGAAGAAACCATCCCGATGTCGGGATCTGATATCAGTCACTTCTTCTTATCCACGGCTGGGGGGAAGAGTCTTGTTTTGTTCTTGTTTTAGGGCTGCGAGGATCCCTTGGGGAACACTATGAGCCCTGGTGATGTCCTATGATGCTATTACAGGCGTGGTAGTTGACCTGTCTCCTCAGGAAGGCACAGGTGAGGCAGATAACGGCGGATGCATGCGTTCCTGCAGCCCGCTCTTTTTCAAGACAACAAGTAAACAAGACCCATGTATTGTCTTCGATAGAGGACTGTTCGTTGAGGTGCCAATTACTTAAATTACTTCTTGGTTAAATGTTCGTCGTAAGAGAGACATATACACCCAAAACAGGCACTCAGTGAAAGCTTACATACAAGTACATACTTCCTGAAGCTTCATTCAGCTTGAACGTGCAGTGTTTCCATGAAATGACGATTTTAAGAAATTGAGTTTTCAAGTATTCTATGTTTTGCCAATATTTTCTTCAAGTGCTGAAAAACAAAATTATAAACTACATTTTTTATTAAAAACTGTTTCAGTTGTTGTATTGAAGGGTCATTCTGATATGTCCCGAAAAAATACAGGGAGTTTACGGTAAATGATAGATCATTCACGCTCAAAGGGCAGCGAATGTGAGATGCGCGAGAGACATCTGGCGGCTTAGCTTTGAAAACTCCCCATTGTGACGCGTGTGATGAAATGAATTACTGTTTAAAAACGGTACAAGGCTAAAGTTAAACATAGTAACGCGGTGCGGTGACCTAACACCAAGAAATCAGGTAAAAAAAGAAATAAAAATCACTTTATAAATTAAATAACTAAGGAATATTCAATTGTGACGCGTGTGATGAAATGACCTGCCTTATATTACTGTTTTAAAAAGATACAAGGCTAAACTTAATCATGTAAACGCAATGCGGTGACCTACAAGAAATAAGGATGAAAGATGAAATTAAAATAACTTTATATACTAAGTAACTAAGGAATATCTAATTGTGAAGCGTGATGAAATGAATTGTCTTATATTACTGTTTCAAAACTATACAAGGCTAAACTTAATCATATAAACGCAATGCGGTGACGTAACAAAAAGAAATAAGGATAAAAAATGCAATAAAAATCACTTTATAAACTAAAGGAAATATAATTGTGACGGATGTGATGAAGTGAACTGCCTTATTTTACTATTTAAAAACGATACAAGGCTAAACTTCATCCTATAAACATGGCGGTCCTTTGGCAAACAGGTGGTGGCTGCGTGAATAATAGTAATCATTCCTTAGCCACGACTTGTGATATACCTGTGTGTGTTGTTGTTTTAGAGGCAAGTGTTAGGTAAAGTGGGTCCACCATCAATATGTGCGCCGCGTGCACGCGAGCCCTACATAAACCCAACAACAGGTGTGTGTGTGTGCATATGTGTGTGTGGTGTGTATGTGTGTGTGTGTGTGTGTGTGTGTGTGTGTGTGTGTGTGTGTGTGCAATATGAATTTGATTTCTTCTACTCATGGGGGAGGCGGTAGCAGTGGTTAGCGTCTCCGAGTGGCGTTCTCGGTGACCCGAGTTCGCCGATGAGAACCAAAATCCACTTAAAATCTTTCTGCACCGTCGAGAGGCCTAACTACATGCTGCCCATTAACTCTACCTTCGATTGCGAGTGCAGCGGTGGACACAGGGGGGCGCTATGAGCCTCTAATCATAGGCGTCACTATAAAATTCCTGCCTGCGCCACCACGGGTGAGGGCCAACCATCACAGCCCTCAAGTGAACCTCCAGGGCCTAACATCCCAGCCCTGGAGGTCACTGCCTACAGGCGCTATAGGCATATATGTAAAAAAAAAAAAAAATTATACACATTTAAATTTCTCCATTTCTCCTACTCTTGATTCTTGTTATGTTACAAAAAGTAATACTCGGGGAGTCCTGAGATATACAGGAGGGCAGCACACACGCTTCCTGCCGGCCGGGGCGCATATTCCCGTTCTCTATGGGAGTATGTGGTTTCCGAGTGAAGACGCTTGGCTGTAGCTTCGAAACTAACCATAGGATTTTCTCGAAAATACCCTCATTGTGATTCCCACACAACGGTACCGTTACAATACAGGACAACCTAACCTACCGTAACCGTAACCTAACGTAACCTAACCTGACGTGTTCAAGAGTAAACGCCACATACTCTTCCAGAAAACGGGAATATGCGGCCGGGGCGCATCAGGAAGTTCGGTGAAGAAGATTTCCATTGTCTTTTCAACTGTCACGGGATTCTATTTAGGCACTCACATCTACACCAGCTGCCCTCTTCGCTCTTGATAATACCTCCTGCTAACCTTCACATTCCTTCCCATCATCCCATCAATGACCATCCTACCTTCCTATACCCTTCCTTCCTTCCTCTATTCACATCCTCTAACCTTTCCTCCTTTCCTATATCAAGATTCTTCTGTGACAGCCTGGTTTATTGTCCTTCCTTAACTCATTATTTTCCTATAATCATATACATTCTCAATTTGCCTGGCTGCAATAGATGGATGATGAGGTGAAATTAGATGAGGTGTGAAGAAGTGGCAAGAAGATGTGGATTGAAGGAGTTGAGTACAGTGATGAGAGTAAGGCGATTGAGGTGGTTTGGGCACGTGAAAAGGAGAGATGGTGATGAGGCATTGGGGAGAGCTGTTAGAGTGGAAGTGCCAGGTCGCCGTCCACCAGGCAGGCCAAGGAAGACATGGAGGTAGTGTGCTGAAGAGGATCTGGCAGCATAGCGCATTGAAGAGGTTAAGGCAATGGATAGAGATAGTTGAAAGCGTATCATCGACCGTCTAACATCATAATACATAATGGGAAAATCTGAAGTTAAACAGAAAGATGATGATAAACGTTCTCAATTTCCTCTCGTCCCTCTCTTCTGTCGTGTCTATAGGACTCTAGGTAAACAAACAAACTCGGTGCCCTTGAAGCTGCCTCCTGCCTGCCTCTCCGCCCTCGCTTCTGCTCAACCTCAGAACCCCAGCACACCCTTCAGCACGCCATAAGATAGGCTATTCCTCCTCTTACACTGCTGACGTATCAACTCCCTCCATGAAACAAGACTACCTAAAACCAAGAAATTACACTTACACTAAGCACGCCCTTCAACACGCCATTGATGCTCCTCCTCTTACACTACTGACGCATCAACGCCCTCCAGGATATCATGGAAATTAATAGACTCAATTTTATCTCATGGAGGGCAGTGAGGAAGGCGGAAAAAAGGGTTGTAAGTTAGTTAGAAGGGAGGCTTTAAGCAAATAAGGAAATAAGGAAGCTACAAGAGGCTGTGAGACCTACACGTGGTAGTTCCCCTAATTGTACATGTCCTTCATCTGGCATTTCTTCAAGTCACTCAAGAACCGATGCTTTAATTAACAGTCCTTTCGTCCTGGTAATCTTTCCCTCCCTCGCCTCATAAGGTAGAGAGTGGAGGTAAATGACTCCCTCGCCCAAGGAATAGATCACCCCATCCAGGCCCTCCCTCCCCCCCCTTCCACCACTACGACACCATTACACTAACAAGCTTTCTGCTCACCTTCGTCCCCCCCCCCCCCAACGCCCTCATCCGCCCCCCCAGCAAAGGTATCAAAATCTTCAAGGCAATTATCTCTGTACCAATCATTCCACCTGGTTTGATAGTCTCTCTGAAAGCGACATTCATGTATACCTAGCTTCAAAAAAAAAATCACAAACACACACACACACATATACACACAAACCGGCGTATAAGGACAAGAAGGTAATTAATGATACGGAGACAAACTTTGTGAAGGACAGCGGTGAGGTTCAAAGTTATCTCCCATAGAGGAAATTCGGTCACTTCCACCTGTGAAACGCGAATAACTGCCCGTTCAGGTAGGTTCCTTCGAGCACAGGGATAATACCAAACAGGATCAACCAAAATTAATTAACCCTTGACGAGATGAAAAAAGTGACTGAATAAAAATTTCCTTCGCGTTTAATTAAGATACTCATTTATACTATGGGGCTTTTTTCGTGTCGATAGGTGAGATTTCATGACTAACTATACCCAAAAACGTCGTGTGTGTGTGTGGTGTGTGTGTGTGTGTGTCTGACTGTGTGTGACTGTATTGTATGTGTGTGTGTGTGTGTGTGTGTGTGTGTGTGTGTGTGTGTGTGTGTGTGTGTGTGAAGATAACTCGCATTTCTGCAAATAAACAAGACTACCTTAAATCAATAAAGAAATAAACGAAGCATGCGTCACAGCTCCGCCAGAAGACACTACTATAGTCTTATCCCCGCCATGGCACCCTCATTAATATTCGCAGCGACGCCTCTGTCCTCAACCTAGAATACCTTGCTAAGAATACTCAGCAGCAACGGTATACGCACCATGTTACATAATCTCCCTCCATATCCTCACCGTTATCCTAGTTTGTATTCCTGACATTCTTTGCACACGTTGACTTTCTATCATCATCCTCGTATCATTAATCATTCCCTTATAGTACCTTCCGCTAGAGGGCAGAGGAAGAGAGAGATTAGCATCGTTGTTTAGCCGCCGCTCTCCAGCCTGTGTCGTATTGTTGTTGAGGGGACGGTGGGAGGGTGGGAAGGCCTCATTACCTCACACCCTTGACCTCAATACTAGTGTCACTGTGGACGTGAAGGGAGGAGTGGGAGTATAAAGCAGAAACGCGACCACAAATTCGCGTTATAACGAAGTAAACGAACACATCATCATATGCTGGTCTTAACCCCTTCAAGCCCAGATCTTTCCTTTGTTATATAAAATCGTCTGATGTTAGCCATAAAATTACGAAAAGTATCATAATATATACTAAATAAGCTAGTGGACAAGGGTGCAATACAGGGATATATATAAAATAGTCTATAATCATTAAAATCGTCTATAATGGTCGCCAAATTACAATGGAAATATACGTTCTGGGCGTCAAGGGGTTAAAGCGAGGATTGAGGAGGAGCAAGTCAGGTTATAAATGTTAAAGTTGACTTAATTAAACACTCCATTTATACCTGTACATTGGAATCAGCTTCCTACTTCCTACAACGTTGCATCATGACCTAACATCAGTGGACTCCCTTAACCTAAGATATGACGGGGTTAAAGGTTGGGGAGGAGGGGGGGGAGGGAGGGAGGAATTACTGTGCCTTATAATAGAGCATTGCCACGCGACGGTTAAGTACAAAAATTACAAAAAAAACGCGTCTTACTTCCGATTTCCGTACATGTGACTTCAGCAAGGTTCATTATCGAAAAACTACACAGCAAAAACCACGGGAGGGACCATAAGCTGTGACCCTTCTCTCGTCCCCTGTGCCTGGGTGCGGGAGAGGGGAACAGGAGGGGGAGGGAACGACCTTCAGACGGGCCCTAACGCCAGTACCGTTTGGGCTACTACCACTTTCAACATACGGAAGTGAACCTAGGCGGCGGCGGCGGCTGGGCTGGCTGATAGGAAGTGATTATGCTAATGTGTGAAATAATATCTGACAGGAACTTATCGAGTCGACATGCTGCCTGTGATTCAAATTACAACATCCTCCTACTATTTATCCCTAGCAGAGTAGCAGTGAGAGCCTTCGTTCTGCCCTCAAACTGTAGCAGAGATGAATGCAATGCTCTTATTCTACCGCGGTGATTATTAGCAAATATTACTGCGTCGCATGTCTTTTTTCAATGATCATGAGCAGTAGTAGTAACGGTAGTAGTAATAGTAGTAGGAATAATAGTTGTAGTAAAAATAAAAGTATAGTAGTAGTAGTAGTAGTAGTAGTAGAGTAGTAGTAGTAGCAGAAGTAGCAGTAGTAGTAGTAGTAGTAGTAGCGGAAGGACTAGCGTAATAATAACAAACAACAGAAGACAACCAAAAATAAATTAATTCACATCTATCCGTATTACAACCCTTACAATTATCCTACAAAACTCACTCATCTTCCGTATCTTATCAGCCTAGTTTACGCTACCGCCGTGCCCTACGACACCCAGACGCAGACCCCGGGAGGAGGAAGGGCGGTCGTCGCTCTGCCCAGCTGACGGTATCCTGCGGCAAGTTCTATTTATAGCCTCCTGGAAGGTTGCTGCCACCACATTAACAACGAGGGAAAAAACATATTTCTCAATCAGTCTTGTTGACAGGTTCACGTGGTTAACTTGTCAAAAATGCAGTCTGAGAAATTTTACTTAATCGTGTTCTTGGCATCTTTAGAAATACCAACGATACGTATTGAAAAAGCCCAAAACACTCTATGTCATGTTGTTGCTTTTTTGTTGTCTGTATGCCTCCGGGTGATCATAAAATTATTATTATTATTATTATTATTACGACCCGAGTAATACAATGGGTTGATGTAAAGGAAAAACAAATGAACAAACTAATTCGGTGAAAGATAGATATATATAGAACGTAACAAGCATCAAAGTCCAAAGAACTCTGATGTAATATAAAGTTAAGCACAAAGCGGCCGATCAAACACGGAAATACTGACGCACTCAACCTAATCCTGCCAAGGAGATAACACTGCAGTCATGCATTTCATTACTCGGCATGAACACAGTCACCGCATAGCATAACACGCTCTGAGGGTATGAACCAATAAGAAATGAGAGCAGGCGTGGAAGAGAAAAGATGTTAAAAGTCTTTGTTAGCACAGAGCTCCATTATTCTCTCCTGTAGGGACTCCGCCTTCCGCGCTTGGTGACAGCTCCAGCAGCCTCCTCCCGCTCCCTCCCAGCCTCCCACACCCACACGCTCACACCACCCTCATCATCATCCTGTAAGCTTTTGAATTGAGCAGATTTACTGTTCCCGCAAATAACTTGTCGTCTACGAGTGTCAATGTTGTGACAGGTGATGGAGCAGCGGCGCCGCGGCAAGGGTCTGGCAACACACATCCTGCTCAACTTTTGTTCACTCATGAAAAAAAAGTGCTTGCGTAATACATTATACATAAAAACGTTCAGCTTTCACATGATTTCCTTTACACCGCGCAGTCCTTTTACATTTTGGGTGTTAGGTGATCAAAATATTGGTAGTTAATTCATTGTAGTAATCATTCCAATATAATATTCAACGCGGAAATGTGCGATCGCTTCTTGAAAATACAACACATAGACGAGACACTGGTCAAAGTAAGTTAGTAACACACTTTAAAGAATATGGTAGTAGCCATGCATGTATTTCACACACTCGCATGACACCTTGATGCACTATAACATGACGAAGGGCAGGGCAGACCATCCAGCGAACAGTGGTCAACCAACCCTCGCCAGCAGACAGAGGCCGCCCACAGTACGCCCCACACACGACGCACACCCATCAACACCACAACACCACACATGAGAGAAGCTCATCATCACATTTTCACTCATACTTGAGATGAAACACGCGTTGTTACTCACCAAAGTAACTTCATATTCGAGATTCTGAGCGCCGTCTGTGTCCTCTCCCGCCATGCTGTCAACACTGGCGCGCCGCCGCAGCTCGCGCCAGGAGGCGGACGACAAGGTGGAGGGAGACCTCTCCAGTTTGGGGTTGGATTGCCGCATTACTTCCCTGAACAATTCCGACATACTGACAATATTATGGAAGTGATGGTAATAATATTCTTAACCTCCCAACAAATGAATGAAGTCAGAAAACCCACAGCAGTCGAAGAATATGGGTTCCAGTAATGCACGAGACTCATGCGACGGCGGGACATTTAAATCCGGCCAAGCTCTGGCATTTTCATGAAAGCAATTAAGCGTGCTCAAAATAGATATATAGATATATTATTACCATCAGTTTACCACAAATATCATCATAGGTCGAGAGCCTTCACTACAGGCACCAACAGGATGTTTACGCGGCACTAGCTAACGCCATACTAGGTTGGCTGTGCCAACCTCAGCCCTGGAGACTCAGGGGAGAGAGCAAGTTAGGGCGGTGCTCGGAGTCCACGTTGAATGGCCCGTCACTTCGCTCACTTCCCACTCCATTTCGTCACTCGCAGCTTCCAGCAGCACACACTGAATGATGAACATGGGCGAACCTAGATCGAAATCGCTGCAAAAAATGCGAGCGACGACAGTTCCAGCACTTATGGCGCAGTGCATTGCCAGTGGCTGTGAACTAACGTGGTCATCATGATGGTTTACTTTCGCCAAGTAGCACATTCCGATGACATGTACTACGTTAGTGCTACATCTCTTGACACCAACCTTATCATTACTTCCATAAAACAAATTTCGTTATGGTCTTAAATGACATGATTTTAGGACAGAAAGTCTGCATGTATGTATGTATGTACGGTATCTACCTGGCTATACAGGAAGCGGTCAATTGTGATCAAATGAGATTATTTTGTGATGGCAAAAATTAGACAATGTCCGTGCGGCACCGAGGCGGGGAAGAATGGGGGGAGGAGCCTCGGCAGGATAATTGCCTCAGTTGACCTCATTACTCTATTCCATTGGAGATCACTTAGTCGAGGTTATCTAGCATTATTCTGACAACTTATTATTGATGATTGTGGTTGCGGTGCAGTAGAAGAGGTCGTACTAATAATGGTAGTAGTAGTAGTAGTAGTGATGGTAGTCTCTAAGTAGTAATAGTAGTAGTATCAATAGTAATAGATGAAGTAGCAGCAGTAGTAGGTGTTGTTGTTGTTGTCATTGTTGTTGCTATATAAAAGGTCTGGCGGAAACCGGGGCTCGACGGGGACCTATGGTGGTCATAACTTTGGGTCCTTGTGATTTAATTTCCTGTTCCCACTCCTCCTTCATTGTGTGTTTCTGTATCTCTCTCTCACCCGCCACACACCATCACCACCAACAGCACCTCTCGCGGCATTGCATCCAAACCGTAGCATTATCATCATTAGGGTGGTGGCGAAAGATTGCATTTGTCAGTGTGAAGGTTATAATGAACTCCTCCCCTTGCCTCTCTCTCTCTCTCTATCTCACTACCCCTCCCTCAGGCAGTATTAGGGAGCCTACAGGTTTGCGTGTGTGCTGCTCGTTTGTTACAGTAATGGACAATTATGAGTCTGCAGAAGTAAAGGTGATTGGTGCCTACCCAGTAACCCATTACTTACTGCATGCAGTTCTAGTTGAGCGGCGATGCAGCGGCGTCCTAGTAGTGAGGTGGAATCTTCAGCAGATATCATATAGAATCAACTCTTTATCAGAAGTGTGCCAGATGAAATGAACGGGTTGATTGTAGTCGCATATCAATATTGTAGTCACAGAAACCCTGTTCATTTCTTGGCTGTTGTGTAAGTAGTCCACTCTCGCTCTGTGCATGGTTTCCTGTTTTGTATGCCTTGCCTGGTTCGTTAAGGTTCGTTGGTCATTATAGCTACCATCACCATCTATACCTACTACATTATTCAATAGGGCAAAATGTATGATAAAGCCTCTACTTTTCTAATCATACCAACTGCATTGTTAATCTATTATATGAGTTGTATTACGTCAATAGTTAAAAAGTGAGTGTATATACTACATACACCTATTAATGGTATTGTTGTAGCCGATATACCGATCAATGCCACTGTCTGTATGCTGTATGCTGCACACGACCCCTCATTGCAACACAAGGCATATGCAGAACAGTTTTTAGTTTGCGATGCTACGAGGGGAGGCATAGGTACTTCTTAATTACACGGTTTACATCACTCTCATTATCACTTATTTCCAGTCAGTAAAAACACAGTATTAGTTATATACTATATATTAGTCTACTGCAGTATATAATATAAGAATCTTAACATAAGTTTTTATCAGCAGACTAATATGATAGTTTTTCTTATAATCAATACAAATGATATAGAAAAAACAAACATAATACAACCTTATCTAGCAAACATACAATAGACTTGAACTTCCTGTATTTCAGTAACTAAGGCCAAAATAATAACAAGTCAAGTCACTTGCCAGCAAAAGTGAGCACAGATCTCGCACATCACATCACACTGAGAACTCTGCCTCTGACACACACAGAAGGCCCCACTGTGCTGCTGTAGGCGGCGGGTCTCGTCCAAGGATAGTATATAGAGGTTATCCTTGGTCTCACCTTTGCCCAAAACCCCCTTTTCGCCTGACTTCAGTGTTTGGATGTGGCACAGTTGAAAGGAAACACGCACATGCAAGCATATACATTCATAGTTTTCAGAATTACGAGGAAGTCACCATCACTATGACATCACCATCAACCTCCAGCACGTGACATGATATTATTTAGGCCTTGTCAATAACTTGCTTACACTGGTGTAAACAAACAAACTGAACAAACAAGACTGATTCATAGCATACTATCCAGACATCCTTGATCAACCATTTGACCTGCAATTCTTAAAGAAAGACTCTGAAAGGGTTAACTTACTCTGTGTGTGTGCAATATCTCACCAATTTGGTTCACAGACAGCTTGAAGAGATATTTAGCAATTTGATGAACAAGAACTACATCTTAAGATCACTCCACAGCAGCTTTGTATCAAGTCTGTATCAGGTGATCATGCAGGAGGAACATAGCCAAGGATAATAGTTTACATGTAGTATCCTTGAACATAACCCTCACCTTGCATCAATACTGTAGGTCATTGTGTCATGGCCTACCTTAATCTAACTAGCTAAGAATGATATTAATTGTAAGACTAACATCATGCAGGTGGTAAAAAATAGTTGGTGGTCACTAGCAATGTTATCTAGTCAATAAAAACTTAAATGTACATAACAACTTCTGATTCACTCCATCTTTCTTTACCTAATTCATGTAAAATAATGTATACTATTGCATCTCATAATGTGAGGTATGTTATATTTCATGAACTAGATAAAGAAGTAATTAAGCTATCAACGTAACAAGACCTTTACAAACTAAGATGCTTAAGAAAAACTTTGAGCCAGGCACTATGGAAAATATGAAAAATTATACGCTGCTGAGTATTCTTCAGTGCTTGTTACAAAAATAGATTTCTACTTTCTAATAATTTCTCTTTGACATACTTACAACATACAATTCAATACTCAATACATAATCATAAAAAACATAGATCGCTTTACATAATATTTGTCAAACTACACTGGACATTAGTTGTACTTTTTTATCCCTCAGCAATACCATTTTGGTCCTGTTCATCTCAATATTCTATTCACATGCTTTAGAAAACCCTTTAACTTATCCACCATGACTTATGACCACCAGTTTCCTATATTAACCAGGGAAACCTACACAAAAATTTTCCTCTTTCATTTTGTCTACTCTTCAGTTAACATAAGAAAAACATTAGAAAATAAGGAAGCTACAAGAGGCCGCGAGACCTACACGTGGTAGTTCCTGTTACTTAACACTACCTACATCCACCTTTGTTCCCCATCCATAAAACTGTCTAACCTCCTTTGAAAACTCCCTATTGACTCTGTACTAACTACCAAAGGTGGGCATTCCGCAATTTTAGTCCGCAATTCCGCAATTCCGCAACTTGCGGAATGGTAATTCGGTTGCGGAATTGCGCACTTGCTGATGCCTGAAAAAATTGCGGAATTGCGAATTGCAGACCGCCAAAATTTTTAAACGCAATCGCAATAACTTGCAGAATGGGTAATTCGGTTGCGGAATTGCGCAATTACGGATGCCTGAAAAAAATGCAGAATTGCGGGTTGCGGACCGCCAAAATTTTGAAACGCAATCTCAATAATTGTGACGGTTACCACCTTCAAAGTGGCAAGTGCCCGCGTGAACATAAGTTCCCACCAAATATTGTGGAGACGACACTGCCAACTGCCAACTTGCCAAGTGTAGCATAGTCACTTAGTCAGTGCGTGCTGGAACTTGGGATTGAGAGCGTATACGCTGGCCGTGTGTGTGATTAGTTGCCAACCTCTACATGCTGAACCAGAAGAAGTGGGAGGAGGATGAGGAGGAGGAAGAGGAAGATTAGTAGAGTACTTAGATTAGTGATTACTAGCCAGTAGACTGTGATAGACTGTGAAGTGTAAAAGTAAAGAAAAACACTAAAAGAGACAAAGACTTAATTGTGAAGGACAAGTAACAAGTATAGACAGAAAAAGAATAGGAATACATAAGTATTAAACACTAATAAAGAGACTAGTGACATTTTTTTTTTTAATTGTAGGTGTTTAAGAGTCTAGAGATGTTTAAGAGTCTAGAGACATTTTTTGTTTTAATTGTAGGTGTTTTGTTTTAATTGTAGGTGTCAAAATTAGTTTGCGGAATTGCGGAATTGCGATTGCGAAAAGGCCTATCTGAAAAAAATTGCGGAATTGCGATTGCGGACTGGTGCAGGTCGGAATTGCGGAATTGCGATGCGGAATTGGAAAAAAAATTGCGATGCCCACCTCTGCTAACTACTACCCGAGTTGTGTTCTGGTGTTCACCGCCCTCAGGCATTTGTGGACTAGATGCAGGAGGCTGTGTCGTGGAGGGACTTCTTCTCACAACCATCTCCACTCTCACAAATCCTCTTCTCTTCCTTCCCTGTACCATTTTGCAGTACAACAGTCACTGCAAAAGTAAAGTTCAGAATTGAGCTCCTGTAATGCAAAGCAGATAAAAAATATTCACCTTTGACCTTTCATTAGTAAGATGACTATGTACGGTAAAGTGTAATTTGCAACTGATGAACAGATTAGTGAGTTTACTTTCTATGTGTCTCATGAAATAAAAAGGAATAAAGAATGATATACTACAAGCAGTAAAATCCAAAAACTTTTCCACTACACAACATAACATTAAAACAAAACTCAATAATGGTATCGTTAACTTTTTAGAGCAAAAATGTCTGAAGTGAAACAACTACCATCATAACCTCTGTAAGTCATGATCTATGTGCAGCCTTTTGTAATACTGTTCCGAATGTATACAAGAAAATAAATTTTCCCTGAAGTAATTTCCTAAACCAACTGTTGCTGAAATCATCTACACATTGTTTGATATTATAAAACCCTTCAGGCATGTAATCCACCATCCTGCCTGGCCAACACAAGGCAATGCAGCACAACACACTGCTGATGCTTCACGAGCTGAGGGAATACTGACAGGGCATGGTAAGCTTGGAGGCAGCCGAACACTCGTGTGTAGTCTCTGCGGCCTGCTTGAGGAAGACAGCTGCAACACAAACAAGGATGGGTCATGTAACACACTAGCCTTCTAATTATTTACAAAGTATTTTTTTCAGTATTAGACATTGAAGATATACCATGGTGATGTCACATAAATACCTGATTTTAGTCAAGCTGAACACCTCCCAATCATTGCTTTGTGTACAGGATATACACTAAATCTACCAACCATTAAATATTTTACATTTCATGACAACGAAGGGAATTTCATAAAGATTTATATTTCTACATGGGAAAGGCTGAGTAAAGCCCACCAAACATGAATCTTTAAAGTACTCTTAAGGATTGAAACTCAGCAGCTATGGCAAAGCATCCCACACTGTAAGCACTAAAAGGCAATATTAAAAGCTAAAAAAGTAAATAGTTTTCATTGAGGTAAAAGGAAACAACTAATAATATGTAAGACGTCTGAGGCTTGGCATTCTAAAACTAATATATCTTACAACGTGTGTTCCTAAGTCAGTGTATCATTGAATAGAACTGAACTGACATATCACATCCAGTACAAGGAGTCATGAGGTCTTAATGGGTTAATAGAAACACAGATGTATCACAGGAATACTTTCTTGTTATAAGAAGATTGATACGGCGAGTATAAGATCATCTAATACAAGATCACATCACATTGTTTTCTGCTTCTGTTAACTCCACACAGCTACTTATTTCACCTGTGTAAAGCTGAAAAAGTGCATGATTGTACAAGTTGAGATTACTTATTATCACCATTAATAACATTTCTGCCCATCCAACCCATCAAAAGATCATCTGTGTGACTAACAAGAGATACATTTTACAAACATATTTATTCCAGAACATTCTCACCATCCCCATTTTTCACTGGCAGTATGAAAACCACACAATATTTCAAACCCTCAAACTCTCCAATGCTACAACAACCGTCTCTGCATGAGTATTTACAGGCCTCTCTCAAGAACCTCAACTGCAATTATCATACTGGAAAGATGGTCAAAATAATGAGGACCACCAAACTAAAGAACTGTCACTTTTCCAATCGATTCGGTCACACAACCAGTACGGTATATACAGTTCATTTCGACCATTTCAATGATCAAACAACTAATCTTATAACAAATTCACTTCACACAATATCATTATATCATAAAATACTAACTAGTCATAAATGACTATCAATCCTATCTAGCATGGCATACTATAGTCCTAATGTTAGATATCAGACTCATTTCAAAGTCATGAATATATTATCCCATTGTCACAGGGTCAGTATTATTTTGCTAGGAAGTCCATAGCCCTGCACAACTATGAGTCTGAGAAAATAAACAACCATGCAAACGATCAGATCTTGATACTGTCACAAATCAGTATTTCTATTCATTTCTAATACCTTGTCTTATTACCAGCCTTACATCCTGCGCCAACTCTCTGCTGGGTGAACGGTGGTTATAATGTGAAGGGAGACAAGCCCATAGTGTCTCCACCCAGCTGGGGATCTGGACCGGTATTACCAAAGAGATCATAGTTAAGAACGTTTATCATAGCTGGACAAAATGGCCCATTTTTGTCACAACTGGCTGGCAGATATCATAAATTGTGGGGGGACTATCACAAACCGCGCGGGAGGCTAAGAGTGGGTTCACCGAGTTCTAGCGCGATTATGATAACGGCCCCGCGACTATGATAAACTTTCCAGCTGTCAACAGAGCCGAGACACAATAACAGCCTCAGTGAAGGAATATTCGCCCACATAGGGATGTGTTGAGTGAGCTGAGTGATGCACAGCTGATTAGTTAATACCGAGTAGACCGTGTGAGGGCATATTGTTCCTCACCAACTTTGTACAAACAGCTTTTAGATCGAAAACATGGCCATCTGGCAACTCTGTCCCGTGTTTACACAGATACTGCTCAACGGTACATCTAGATGCCTTATTTTCGGGAATGAATTACTACATTACTCTCTGTGTCACTGCCCTAAACATAAGGGAAGAAGTATCAATCCATAAAACGTGGTCAAAGGATGAATTTACTGATTATATAACCGTTTTAAAGAAAAATTGACGCTATATTTAGCAGACGCCTATGATAAAAAATTGTGCTAGATTCCAAACTTATGATAAATGGCGTATGATAAAAATGTATGATATTCAAGAGTAATGATACATTTCTGTCATAGCTATGATTAAGTTTTGGTAATACCGGTCCTGGCCCACATCCTCTTGGACCTTACAGGCCTCTCGGTTTTGACCCCAGCCTGCTTACCACTTCACTACTATGCCGCTAAAGTATACATGGCATATACCTAGCAGCTCTGCCTTATAATGATTGGCTTATAGATGAGAGGAATAGAGTTAGGATCCCTAGGTGGACGAAGATAATATGGGACCGTCTTATCAAATTGCTGTAACCTGTTCACTGAGTAGAAAACAGGTACCTACATGATATAAGTCATGAGCTGTGAGGCAGGAGCAGAAGGCTTACAATGCTGCATTGGTATGTATGTGTTTTACAAGAAACAAGAAATGGTCTATGCCATGCTATGAAAGTGGTAAAAAGGTGAGATATATATAATGTATGTATACGTAATGTATATATGTACAGTCAAACCTCGATATAACGGACTAAAGGGGGGGGGGAGGACTGGTCCGTTAAAGCCGATTGTCCGTTATAGCGAGGGTATTTTTCCAAGGGTGGAAAAATATCTGAAAAAAAAAAATGTGAAACAAATGAAAAATAATCACACACAACCCGACTGTGTAGCTATGTTGGGAGGTAAACAGTGACTGGCACTACATGCTGAATTTGGTCCGCTCCTACACGTGAAATAAATGAGAAATAATCTCAAACACAACCAGACCATGTAGCTATGTTGGGAGGTAAACAGTGACTAGCGCTACATCAGGGATTTGGCACACTCGCCCATGACTGTTCGGGACTGGTATTAGGAGAGGTAGTAAGTATTCAGGCTCGCTCATTACTGCTTGGTATGCTAAGAAATTTCATTATTCTAGTTGAATGTAGACATATAATCACATTTGAATTGCTATTATTCATACATATGAGTAAAGATATAAAAATACTTTCAAGGCGCTCATCCACGCCTGGCAGCGCGGCGCGGCAGCAGCAGCAGCATCATGAGACATTAAATCACCCCAAAAAGATAAAAAGGAGAAAAAGTCTCCGTTAAAGTGATGGGTTATCCCTAAAATGTGATGCTTTCTCTCACAGTCTGGCTAGTCAAGCTCAAGCTCTAGTGAAAGGTAAACAAACTACGAGCCAGATTCAGCCGTGCTTCCAAGTATGGTTATTATCATGACTAATGCTCATGATTATATATATATATGGTTGTGAAGTGCAGTTCTATACACGTGTCACTATTTAGGTCAGTGTAGCACTGCGTGTCACCTTAGATAAGGGTGATTTAGGGTGTTGAGGTGACAGGGAGACGTAGCAGCGGCCACGCCATAACACTAATACTGTAGTCACTATTTTAAACAATACACACCTTCTACCACTAAATCACTAGCAACACAGGCTCTTTCCTTATATATCTTAATATGTGATACATCAAAATTCCTTAAAACCCAAGGATTCCAAAGTAAAATGAGAAAATAATACAATGATGTTGAGTTGACAATTCGAGCGGCGATAAGCGGTCTAATATGAAGACAGAAAAAAAAGAAAAAAAAGTCACGCAAATGGAGTACGTTACATCCGAAGTCCGTTATATCGAGGTTTGACTGTACTATTATATAATGCAATATAATATCACACAACCGTCATCATCTCTTGATGCCTTGCTCATCCCTGGATAGACTAGTGCTAGAGATTGCCATGGCAGAAATACTACATTAGTCAACTCCTCAATCCACTCTATTGCCTACAGTTTGTTGCACTCAGGCCTTCACTAAATGACCCACAACAATCCACTGTGTACTTATCTGTTCTCCTCCCCATGTCTCACTTCACCTATCTTTATCAGGCTTTCTCTATCTTTTCTCTGGATATATCTTTACAGTGTCAAGTGTATTTTTCATGCATGCAATTTTCCATGATGCAGCAGCTTGCCTCACTCTTCCGGCAAGGCATGGACCTGCACCTCCACCTTGAAGGTTTCCTGGGCCAGCAGACAGGTTCGGTCACTCACATCCACCATCATTGAGGCGCCTCGAAACCCCTCCTGCTCCTCCCCACCACACATCACACTAGGAGCTTGTTTCTCTCCCTCTGAGGTACTGCTCAGTTGAGTCCTGTCTCCCTCCTGCATGCTGGTCTCCCCCAAAGCTGTTCCACAAATGCTGACGGACCCCTCCGGAAGCTGGGACGACACATGTGGCCCAATGGGTGACAGAACACTCCCAGCAGCGCCATAAGAACGACAATACAGGGAAGAGTTACCTTCGGATTGATGCGAGGGAGAAGCGCCCGCTGGCCATTTAGCCGGACGAGAGGTGAGGGTTCCGAGGATCTTACTTGGGAGGTCAAAGAGAGCAAAGCAGTAGTAGCCCAGCCCCGCCCCGCCCACCACGGCCAGGCTGAAGTAGGCGTTGTACGTCATCACCGCCAACATCAGCACGTAGCCCATGCTCAGGTGGATGATGTGGAGAAATGTCTGCAGGATGTGGAACTTCACTCTGAAGGAAGGACAACATAAGTTCTAGGATGAAGATAATTATAGTTTAAGGATGAGGATAATAATATGTAGTTCATGTAGTAATGAAACAAAACTGTAAACTATTCTGATTTTTCATTTATACTGTTGGAAGTTTCAGGACAACTTTTATTGCATTATAATATTTGTAGTTCTAATAGTATGACACTACTTCTACAATACATGCAAGACACTACAAGCATGAGCATATAAATATACAAGACAGAACAGAACAGTAGAAAATCTAATTCCACTAAAAACACAAAACCACATCATTGTCCAATCAGTCCCCCGCCAAACCCACACACCATAAGCCTGACATAGCACAGGAAATACCACAATCAAGATGCACTGTGAATAACACATGAAAATCAGGGGATCAAAAAGCTTTTTCTACCCACTCAACAAGCAGTTTTGCATCTCCTGAAATGACGATGATGGCAAACATGACTGAATATTCACCTTTGACCTGCATGCATAAATCACATCTCTGTTGGATAAGTGAGAGAGACAAGGACAATAATAATGACGATGATTAATTCTACGATGAGTTTATCAAGAATCACAGTTCGAAGGTGGCGAGAACATCATAAATACTTATTTCTTTCATCACGTCAAGGATGGGCAGTTTTCAGAGGTAGGGATGGATGTTTTATGGCATACTGTTGCTTTTTTCCAGGCATTGTAAGTTTCTCTTTTGTCAGCAATAAGTTATCTATCATTGTATCAGTTACCAGTCATCATCTTTCTTCAGTGCTTGGTTCTCCCTCGATAACAAGCAATTACATATCCCCGTATCCCATCCCCATCTACCCTCAGCGCCTATCATGTGAATGTCAGCACCTATGTTTCTGATACAGTCTAAAGAAGCTCCGTTCAAGGAAATGACCATGGGATAATGTTATTTTATGGTCTCTTTTCATGAATATAATGCTTATACATATTCCTCTTTGGCATCATTCATATGCATACAATTGTATCAGTAGTTTTCCTCTTATGCCTTGGCTACACCCTCATATTTACTTTCCTATGATCCTACCTGTTTGGCCTTCATGCACTCTCTTCACCTATTCACTACATCCCATGGTATGTATTTCACTTCAATCATTAGATTTTGCTGCTTCAAATCCCTTGCTTCATCTGACATGACCTATTTCCCAAAGTACTTGCATTAGAACTTTCCAATATTTGTTTCTGCCATAATGAACTGCTACTTTATATGTTTCATAATCCAGATCACAATGGATTCCACGTTGTTTATGTATCATCACTTTCATTATGTATGGTAGTCATAAATGATTGTTGTAAAAAACAATCAAATGACCCAAGTATTTCTGCACTTGAAACAAGAATTACCATCATAATCATTATGCCTCCCACAAAGCCATGCATATCTACCTGCGATGATACAACAGCCTTAGCATTTCAGAGTCTGTGAGGCGAGCACGAGGTATGAGTGGCAACCTTTCATTAGTGCTGTATCTGCTGCAGCCCGAGTCACAGGGGGACGTGGCTACCTTGATCATCAGGGAGCGAGCCACCTTGAACCCCTCGGACAAAAGAGAGAGCGACGCCAGACCCATACACAGGGATACCATTCCTGCAAGGGTAGGAGATCATCTAAGTCCAAGGGAAATTAATAAACTTGATAAATAATCCTTAACCTAGAGATGGTAAGAAAAAATCTGATCATTAAATTGACAACTGATGTTTATACAATTTTACTAAATAGCAGTTTCTTCATAGACATAGCATGTAAATTTGCAACTAGTATATAAAACAATCAAATTGGAATACTCTTCTACCCAAAAGAAACCAAACTTTTTAAATTAGCATGTGGAAGAGCCAGTGCAGCGTATTCATGTTCCATGTAAATCTGAACAACCACTACTTCACATTCATGTCTCTTAAATGAAACACCCAAGGCCAGTACCTATGTATGTAGCAATCAAATGCCTCAAATGAGACAAAATACACAGTCTTTGGATCAACCTTCCTGTGCACATCAGCAACATTTCAGTAGACATAAGAATGTGAAATACTATGCTGGTGTAACCTTGATCTCAGTACTCATTTTTTTAATTGAAAAATTTCACCGTCTTATTATGGAAAAGGATGTGTTTCCTGAGGGCTGTGGGTCCCTAAGCTGTTAGTTAGGTTGCTGAATGGTTTGTTTGGGTTCAGTTTTTTATGATGAATATAAAACTACAACGCATATACAATAAACAGTTATCAAAACTGCTGACTAGAGCTAATTGAAAAATAGTCCTGCATTCTACAGTTGCTACAACTACTGGTTCATTATGAAACAAAGTTACCATGACTTAAACATGAGTTAAAGGTTCTGGTGTGACTTTTGCCCCAAAACTTTCCCCCAAGACCTCCCTGAGGACACTCACCCCACGTTGTGACGACATCCACGCCAGGGAAGAGGAAGTCAGTCACGGTCCCGGAGAAGTAATAGCTCATCTCCATCTTGCCCTGCAAGGCAACAACAAGTCACTACACTCTGCACCTGTACACATGACAGAAGCCAAAAGCTGATAGTGTCTGTGACCACTAAATCAATGTATGATGTAGTGTGTGTATTTTCAACCTTGTCTCTGATGGTTCTCATAAATTCAAGGAGCAAAACTAATCTTGGGTTCTTAAGCTTTCTATCTATTTTATTGCTCTGACTTATTAGATCTATTTTACAGTATTTTCTACTATTAATTTGGACATCATTGGAGCTATCTTATTAGAATCTATTCAAGTCTTGAGCTGCCTCACTTATGAGGAATGGGAACGCAACTTCCATGTCTCCTATAACAAAGTGGCTTGTAGGTAAAGGTGCTTTCAATGTCACAAAACTCAGTAAACATACCAACCTCAACCAACCTTAGTTCAAACCTCACCAAACTTATTCACTGTAACCACACACACACAAGAACACAGCCGAACACCGGTGTTATACTGGGGGCATCCCTGCAATTATATGTTGAAATCAAATCACTGAAAAAAACTATGAAAAACAAAACGTCAACTGAAAATAGGAAGCCCTGCACCCTACTTCTTGTCTCCTGCTGCCTTGTCCCACTTCAGAGACCACTCCCAAGGGAACACATGCACTGTCTACCTACATGGAGGAGTAATCTTCCTTTATCACTACAATGAGGACACTGATTAGCCTTATCAAGCATCGGTTTCATCAGCATCACGGACCCTATCACACCCCCGCCCCCTTCCCCCCTTAACAAACCTCACCTTATGTCGAGAGGCTGAATGATGTACGCTATTCACCTGTATAATGGTAGTATACCTGGTGAATGAGACAGCACGCAAAGGGTGTGTCATGTAGCAGATAACCCGACGGTCAATGTTGAATGTCACGAGGTTTGGGTACGTACACTTACCATTTACCAGGGGCGTGACATCAGCCTCTCCCTCTCATCCCCCTGCCTTTGTTTATCCACCGCAGTCTTCTTCCTCCTCTTCTTTTGTCCTCTGTCGCTTTGGTCGCTTTGGAAATTTGGAACTTTGGAATGGTTACGTACAGTTTTTTGCACCCTCTCTTCCAGCTCCTTCTCCTCTTCAATCTTTTCACTTATAGGTTCCTCTCACTTGTTACCCTTTTTTTTTTTCCCCAACACTTCGTCAACAACACTTTTGAGAGCTGCACTATTTTCCCTGGACCCTGCTTCCTCATTTCGTGTAGTAGCTAGCGCGCCGATCTACGAATCCGCGGGCCCTGGTTCGAATCTCGGTCAGGGCAGTCGGCGTGCAGGCCAAACAGCTGTTCATCCTTCCTTTCGAGGATGGTCGATAAAGGGGTACCTGGGAAAACCTAGGGAAGGTAACTGTGGTAAAACCTCTGTCACACGTACATTACACGATTCAAGGGCCGACCGCGGCACGACTCAAGGTCGTGTACCCTAGTTGGCTCCCACGCCTCCCGACTGGCCCTGAGTCTGCTCTGCTCACGACTGCCTCACGACCGGTCGTGACGTCCTCAAGAACGCGACAAGACCGCGAGGCGACGGAGCTAAAGTAAGGACTTCCTCACTCTGGCGTTCGCCTGGCGCAGCATCGCCAGGCGATCGCCAGCCCTGGCGAAAGATTTAATGCTACGGCCCGTATAGTACGAATCTTCAAATTTGAAATAAAACGGATTTTTGTCAGCCACGACCGTGACACGACCGCAACACGACGCAGGCAACACGACTGCATCTTTTTGCGCTCGGGGAATGCACTAGCTACGACCCCCCCATGACCGACCCATGGAAGTATATTGAGTGCCAGATGGGGCGGGGCATCACGATCTTGGACCACCACTGACACGCAGCGCATCACCATGGACCTCTCCTGTGTCCCACCCACTGTCTGTGAGATTGCTCACCCTGCTCTGTCAATTAGAGAGAACTGAAACTCGAGAAATGCCAGTGGTCGCTGGCAGTTTTAACTCAAAGGTTGGTCTACTGTGTTTTGGCTCCGCGACTAATATTTTTCATAAATTAATTTCGCGATAAACATTGATGCACCGCATCTGAATACCAAAAAATATAGTTCTTCTGTTGTTCTACTAATTATATGGATGACATTCATTACGATGGAACGTTCTATAATAGCAATTTAATGCAAATTACTCGCTTCGAGTAGCAAAGCTTAATATATTTTTTACATGTATATTAATTGTGGCATGTAAAATTTGGGTGATGTTCACACTGTTTTCTAAGACAGTACTGCTGCGTCTGGCAAACGCTTGTCAAAATACAATAAGCAATGCCTTGGAAAAACGAAGAATAAAGAATGCCGAAATCGGCTTGTTGCTGCGACAATGTAGGTTATAATTGTGGAGGCGACACGCCGCGGCGGGGAGTGGTGGGCGGGGAGATTGTGGCGGGGCGATTGAATCAAAACATTACGACTTCACGCGTCGACTCATTGCACTTCCAGGCTTTCTATCTGATTGATACACAATAATAACAGGAAAATATGACTGCCTAGGTATAGATAACTTCTAAACATACGTTATTGACTATATAATATCATAGAGTAACATTTACCTCGCCTCCTCAACTATAACCTACTTGGTTATTTGGTTAAATGCATGTTTTACAGACTCAGGCTTCTATACAATATACATATAGAAGAAAATCGTTCTTAAAATTATACTTTTGTGTTTTAAATGCAGTGGAATAAGCCCATATTTTTCTTTCAAGTTGACCAACTTTTCACCAAATTGTGAGTTAAAACTGCCAGCGACCACTGGCATTTCGGAGTTGCAGTTCTCTCTAATTGAGGGTGCCGCCTACGCCAGGTTTCCCGCCAAGACTCTTGACGCGCTCTTTGCGCTGTCTTGACTCGGGCGTAGCCCGGTCGTCATGTGGTCTTGTTGCAGTTGTCACGTGGTCGTGAGCCATGATTCCGATTTGCCGAATGGACGGTCAAAATGCGTGACATGGTCGTCTCGGGGTCTTGGCACGGTCTGTTCGTGGTTGGCGACTCGTGACGTAGTCGTGACGTTTTTTTTGTCGGCGACTGCATCACGACACGCTACGTCCGCATCACGATTCACGACGCATCCATTGAGCTAAGACTGCTTCACGACCTACCTACGACACACCCGACTGTGACACGACTTTTGGCAAGTCGTGAGGCGGCCACGATTTTTTACGCGCGCGATAAAAAATCGTGAGGCACGACGAGTCATCCCAGCGGCTCCCGAACGCGCTAAGAGTCTGCGCTTTGTCGGCGAATCAAGGGACGATCGATGAAAAAATGCGTTACGACCTTGAGTCGTGCCGCGGTCGGCCCTCGAGTCGTTTATGTGTGACAGGGGCTTTAATAACTCGGATGTCTCACTAGCCCTGTGTCCCGAACTCCCGGGGTAGCGGGTTGTCACCCACCACAGGCTCAAGCGCTAATGCGACGGAGATGAGCACCGAGGCCACGCGCAGCTTTGCGTTTATGCCCCCATCTTTACCTTTTACCTCCTTTCGTCCATGTAGAGTCTGTAGACTAAAGGCAGTGCTAGTCATAACCCACCCCTCCATCTTCATCCGCTACCATTCTTCATTCTTCGATCTGTACCATTCCTCTGCTCATATAATTGATGTAATATCTGATATCAGCTTCCGTGTCAGTTCCTCATATTTTCTACATTCAACAATTATTAGTTGTTTCCATTATTGCTGAACTAGCTGGGACAGAGAGAGAGAGAAAGAGAGCAACACACACACATGTCAATCTGGACAAGAAAATGTACTACTACTCATTATCCTAAACACCACTGCTACAGAAAAGAACAATAATGTGGTTGGGAGGCAAAAATACCAAGAGTACGTAGCCTAAATCTAAAGAAAGAAAGAAAAAAATAGTAACATCTTAAATGAGTGGCCGTCGTGCGAGAGATGGGAATTAAGAGATGTGGGTGTCTCTTCAGTCTTCATTAGTCTATTTTATTCCCTCCCTTGCTTTACCTAGAAAAATGTTGGTGATAAGGCTAAATATATGTCAGAGAGAGAGAGAGAGAGAGAGAGAGAGAGAGAGAGAGAGAGAGAGGAGAGAGAGAGAGAGAACAAAAAAAGGGTGTCCATAAATTTGTAGACTCGAGAGAGGTGTGACATCATCGTAAGTTTTTTTCCCCCTAGCTTCAGCATCATTACCTCTTCCTCTTCCTTCTCCTCCTTCCTTCCTCTTTTCCCTCTACCTTAACCTTCACCCGGTAGACATCATCGTATTCTCAACTCTGTTCTTGTTAATCTTAACTATTTTTACCCAGTGTCTAAATCCGTCTTCACCCACTATGTTTTCAGAGTTCATGAAGAATGGAGTATAAACAGCGAGAGAGAAACATTGATATAATCTTTCAGTTCTTTATTGCTTGACTTGCTTACATAATTTCCTTAACAATTACTAGTTTATAGACAGTTTATAGATACAACATCAAGTACTAGTGTAGCGTAACGTTCTGTACATATTATGTCTGTGTTACTTTTGATATTCATTTATTTTCATTATTACTGAAATATCTCAGGAGGTATTTTTTTTCAAGTTGACAGCTGCTTTCAATGTGATTTGTGTAAGACGGGTCTATTGTTACCCTGGCAAAAGGTAAGACATGGCGCCTCACACACATACACACCGAGACACCTGTATACCGTATAGCCCTTGTTTACCACCTGGCGCCGCTATGTCAGAAAATAGCCCCCGAGATTCTGAGAAGCCGCGTTCTGCCCCTGTATCAAAGCTGAGACTCGTACGTAAGCCTAGTATTTGTACCCCACACCAGCACCTTCCGCCACCACTCCGTCAGGGGAAGGATGTTGGCACTGTCACAAATAGAGTGTTCAGTGCCTGCCTTTCTTAATTCCTCTTCCACACTCTATAATCTGTATCTCATCTCGGCCGTCACTCAGCTGCGATTCATAAAGAGGAAACATTCATAGTTTCTAAGTTTTCAACACGACACTTAAGACGCCATTATCGTTACGTCACACAGTGTTTGGCATGAGAAAAGGCGTCGCCACCACCGCTACTTCTACCACTGACATCAACACCATCACTATCGCCGACGGACTGACTTACGCACAGATCTGGGTCGCGGGTGCATGGTCGGGCGGGGCTCAGGGTAGGGCGACTCCTCCTCGTACAGACCTAATTTCAGACCGCAGATGTACAGTTTCTCCTTGAAGTCATGCTCCAGCGCCCTAAGCTTGACCATGATCTCCTCCTTCATGAGGGTGTAGCACATGGCTATGATGCCCATGCCGATGAGGAGGTACATGAAGTTGATGATCAGCTTGGTCTGGCTGTCGTGACTGGACGCCTTCTCAAAGCCACCCTCGAAGCCAGGCACAAAGTCTCCGATGCCGATCTTGGCGAGGGAGGTGAAGGAGAAGTAGCAGGAGTCGAGGTACGTCCATTCCTCCCACTCGGCGAACATGATGGTGCCGGTGGTCATGTAGAAGATCATCACCCAGATACAGGCGGTGGAGGGCACGATAATAGCCTCGTCACCCTCCTCCTCACCCTCGATCTCCACCGCCACCTTGCGTCCATGGTTGAGGCAGCGGTACATGGCGCGATACAGGAACTTGAACGACTTGGCAAACACGCGTCCCATGTTCATGAAGTAGACGATGTACAGAGGGATCCCGAAGACCGCGTAGATGACGGTGGCGATCTTGCCCCACTCCGTGGTGGGCGTCATGTGGCCGTAGCCGATCATGGAGAACACGCTCAGGCAGAACATGAGCGAGGCCGGGAAGTCCCACAGCTCGGTGTAGTTCCTGCCGTCATAGCCGTCCTCCTTCACCACCATCACGATGTCCCTTTGGAAGTCGAGGAGGGCGAGGTCCACGTCCTTGTACCACTTCTCCTTGTGCAGCACGTTCAACCGCTCCGTATAGTTCCACAAGGTAGTGACGGCATCGTCGTGGATGTGGGTCGTGTGATTGGTCTGCCAGTCCCCGCCCTTCTTCTCGATGGTCCTGAAGGCGAACGCTCCCAAGATGGCGTACGACACCACCAGCCCACCAACGCCCACTTGTGTACACATGAACGAGATGAACTTCCGGCAGCAGTTTTTACACTTGGTCTTGGAGCCGTGGGAGGATGAGGAGGAGGTGCCATAGGAACGCTGAGACACCACGCCGTGGGACCGCTGAGAGGCCCGTCCCCGCTCCACCCCCATGGCGACGGTCTGCGTGAGTGAGTGGTGCACGAGGGGACGTCTGCGTCGCGTCTTCGTGTACAGAACTCAGCTTGGATGGCAGCCCGACGACGTGTACCTTGTTTCATGAGGCGACCCCCACAGCCTCACTCACCTCACCCGCAGGCTCCTCCACAACCCCTAGGAATGCTCGAGGGCAAGAGTGTAAGTTGTTGAGATCGACTTCATATCTGGCTGAAAAGGGCCGCGGCGGTAACTGGTGAGGAGGATGCCAGGCCAGAGTGGGTACAGATATGCCTCTACCCAGGGCTTGAGCGGCACTGAGACACCCCTTTTCTCTGCTCTCAACACCCCCCTCTACCCCGCCCCGCTATGCCAGCCTGTAGCCAGCCTGCCTCTCTTGGCACATACCTGCGCTAAGATTAATGAAACCACCGAGACCAGCCTGCGATTTAAGATGGAAGACCTCACCTGGTCTTTCCCCAAAATGTCTACCTTACCTTTTGATTATTGTTTATTAGGCACATCTCCTCATCTCCCTTCTCTCCCTTTTTACCCTCCTCCCTTCCCTGTGCTTTCCTCCCTTTCATCCCTCAACCTCGTAAGCCACCAACCCTCATCTCTCTCTCAACCATCTGGCACATGACCAACACACACACACACACACACACACACACACACACACACACACACACACACACACATACACATACACATACACACGCGCACACACACACACACACACACACACACACACACACACACACACAGACACACACACACACATACACATACACACGCGCACACATACACACACACACACACTCTTAAACGATCTTGCAAATATTTGTCACAACTTATTTTATGCGTATGTCTGTTTATATGTGTGTTAGTGTGTATGTATTTCTGTCTACGTTTGTGTTTGTGTGTGTGTGTGTGTGTGTGTGTGTGTGTGTGACTGTGTGTGTGTGTGTGACTGTACGTGTGTGTGTGTGTGTGACTGTGTGTGACTGTGTGTGTGTGTGTGTGTGTGTTTTTGTGTGTATAGATATGCAATATTTATGACACTAAATCGAGATCACTGAACACACACACACATACGGACACGGGACCACACGAGTGTAGCTCAGGCCCTGTAAAACACAACTAGGTAAACACAACTAGGTAAACACAACTATATAGGTAAATACAAGATACTTCGACATTATTGTTTATATTACTAGAACAAGAATCTTTTCCCTTAACCCTTTCCCCATATCCCCTTCGCATTCCCTTCCCTTTTCACAGTCATCTATCTCCCATATAATGTCGGAGCATCGCCTCTTCCCCCTTCTTTCCTTCCTCCCCTTCATTCCTCTTCGCTGTCTAACATACCACCTCCCTCTCCCCATACATTCCCCAAACCCTTTACTA